>PVIY010026004.1:14345-36049 GCA_004026745.1 Myrmecophaga tridactyla | reverse complement strand
TTATGGTCACTTTCAGGCATTTGATTCTATGTCTAATATTCTGGATAAGAATATCAGATCTCAACTGATTCACATTGAAAATCTTTTCTTGTTTCCAAGGCAGGGGGTGAGCCAGTGAATGGTAGGGGTTGGCGTGGGTGTTCTAGTTTGCTAGCTGCTAGAATGCAACACACCAGAGACGGACTGGCTTTTAATAAAAGGGGATTTATTTTGTTAGTTCTTCAGAGGAAAGGCAGCTAACTTTCCACTGAGGCTCTTTCTTACGTGGAAGGCACAGGATGGTCTCTGCTGGTCTTCTCTCCAGGCCCCTGGGTCCAACAACTTTCCCCCGGGGAGATTTCTTTCTGCATCTCCAAAGGCCTGGGCTGAGCTGCGAGTGCTGAGATGAGGAATTCCGAGCTGCTTAGGCTGTGCTACCTTGCACTCTCTCATTTAAGCACCAGCCAATTAAGTCAAACGTCATTCATTGAAGCAGACACGCCTCCTAGCCGACTGTAGATGTAAATCAGCAACAGATGAGGTTCAAGTACCATTGGCTCATGTCCGCAGCAACAAAACTAGGTACGCTCACCTGGTCAAGTTGACAACTGAATCTAACTACCACAGTGGGAGAGGAGAGAACTGACAGTAGGAGGGTAGACAAGGTGAGAAAAAGTCCAGGAACTGCAACACTTCTAAAGGAAGGTGGCCTTAGCCCACTTCACAAATTTGTTGTTCCTGGGATCAGTTGTGTTTCCCTTTTTTGTGCAGAGGTGCCCTTTTGCTTACTGAGTATCTTGGTTTGTAGTTTTCTTTCTCCATCCTACTATCTTCTTTCTATGCATTGCACCCTGTTTACCTGTTACCAACTATGATGAGTGGGAATAACAGATTTAAAGATGAAATGATAAGCCATTAAAATTAATGAGTGGATGCGAGACTTGTGCTATGTTTTTATTCCTTTCATTTTATTGTGTAGGTCAGTGGACAGAAGTTTGATTCAAATACCCAATGTGCATTTCTTGCCTTGTCTTTTAGTTGGCGTTTTCAGCCTTATTTGATTTTGTTTGGTTGCAGCCTGGCTTCATAGCCTGGATTATTTTTTCTCCCCACATAATGCAGTGTACTGTACAGCTATCCTGCCCGCAATGCTGTCTAATAGTCTAGACATATTTCCTTCAGTTTACATTATAGCTGAATCCGGTACACTGCACAACATCCTTTTTCATTTATTGGTATGGAACGTGAAAACATTTTGAAAGCAGAAATACGCTATACAGATGTAAATTTCTATTTTGGATAATATGTAGTTCTTGGGGATAACTTTTTGTGGATATTTGCTAGTATTTTACCAGCAGAACATGATTTTGTTGTTTTTATGCTATCTTATTAAATGGAAACAGCTGTTTTTGTAAATTGGCACCTTTAATTTTTGGTGTCTGTAGCTTCAAAATGTCTTTATTTCAAGGTCCCCAGAGGAAGTTTCATCATTGATACTCTACTTCCTTACTCAAAAGATTGCATACCACTTTGAAATACTTTGTCAAGTGGAAACATTCTCTTCTTTAAACTTCAAGTTGGCAAGTTGACAACAGAAACCTTTTTTTTTCTGTTTAAAAGTCAAATCATATAATAATTTAAAAAATATCTCAAAAGAACACAACACAACAAAACAAACATCAAATCAGCCTGCATTTTGTTTGAGGAGCACATGCCTAGGAAAATAACCATTTCTAAATAAATTACCTCAATTCACTACCAGTTACAGCTGAATCTTCTTACAGTGTTGTTAGACATATCCAATTCAACTTGTATTGCAATAAAATCATAGTATTATGTATATTTTCATTACTAGAAGTAATATCACAAATTTACTTTTAGGTAGGATCATCTTTAGTCTGATTACCTATTGTGTATTTGCTCATATAATGGCTTGATCTTTTCCTTTCAATGACCCATATCTTCCCATCCCCAACTAAATACCTTGCTGTGTGACCACAGATAACATCTAGTTTAGGATTGTGCATATGATAACCACTTAAATTTTTATTATATGGGTGAACTGAACTTACTGTTGCCCTTATAAGTATCATTTTAGGTATCACCAGTCACAACCAGATGAGTACCAGTTTGAAAACTCTGATGTAAGGGAAAATTCAGAAAAAAATCATCATCAATGAAACGATAAAGCTAGAAAATCAAAGAAAAAAATGGAAGGCTCCTATGGATGATTAAAATATGCCTCAACTGTGTAAGGAAAATGAAAACATGATATTATATTCAGAAAACCTGAATTTGTTGAAGAATATCTCAAACTTTTCCAGTGCCTTGCTCATAAAAAAATAAAACTTAAAAAATTCTAAACATGACATGAAGGTTCTAGTCAGTATCAAACTCACCAAAAATAACATTTATTAGGATTGAACTTTTTATCTTACATCTTCACTCTTGCCAATTATTGACAAGAAAAGAAAGAAGAGAAAAAACACATAAAAAGTTTTAGTCAAGACTCACTGTCAGATATAACTTAGAAAAGGGTTTGCAGAAACCCCATCTTTCCCTGGAAAGGTAAACCCAAGACAAGGCCAAAGGAGGCATGGAAGTATTTAAATGTGCTTATCGCTCAGAATCTGTATTTAGGTGAAGACAGTGAACACCAGGTACCCAACTTTTCCATAGATGGTAACTGCTCATGAAGCTCTTAAAACTGCTTCATGCTGTTTTGATGATGAGACCCTAGCAAATTCCAAAAAGCTGGTGAAGGCACACAAGGAAATCATTGTTGGCCCTGTATTAGGAGTTGCTGTTCCTGAAATAAACAGCTGTCCTAGCAGCATAGAGCATCCTTTGTCATCTAGTCCACTGGTGCTGGAAATGAAACCATGCAACTTAAAAGATGAATTTTGGCTAGAGAAACTGAGAGATAAGAGGGCATCTCAAACAGGAACACTGTTCTGAAAAAACAGGCAGAAGTTTTGATCATGGTCAAGAGATTCTTCTAACTCAGAAGACTTTTCTATCAGAGCTTGCCTCTGCTAGTTGGAGTAGTCAATGTAGTTATTTGTGCTTAGCAACTCCTAAATATGTCAGGGATGGAAATGGAGAAGAGAGTCACTATTTCAGTGGTTCTGCAGAAATTGGGCAGAGATTTTCAAATAGAAACAGTTCAAAAGTACAGCCATCCTGCTCAGAGCAACTTCATATCCTTTATGAGGATCAGAAGCCATTTGGGAGCAGGAGAGAAGGCCAATCAGAGATTACTTTAGTTCTTCGGCCATAGCCACCTCCTTGTTCTTTAGAAAGAGAGACGTCGACTTGGTTGAATAGCCTTGGATTTGAGTTTGCCTTGAAGAAAAGTTATGGCTACAGGGGACTGTGAATGTATTTGGTAACATGCTGGATGCTGCTGATGGACGTCATGTGATCCCAAAAAATGCTTTGGCGATTATGAGCTTTGGAAAAGACCATAATGATGACTTGAGAATATTGACTATCCTCCTTTGTGAGGCTAGCCAGAAGGAAAAAGGTGCATCAAGTTGCAAAAAAAAAGATGTGATAAAAATATTTAGACAGAATTGAATTCATCTTTTGTCTCTGAAATAAAAGGTGAACCTGATGTCAATATTCTCAAAGATTCCTTAGTGAAAATAAAACCCTAAACAAAGAAAAGAGAAGTGTTTAAATCTAGAAATTGACCAGGAATACAAGTTGCTCAAAATTTCAAAGCAGAGTTTATTAAGAAAGTAAAAAATATTAGCATGCCGTAATATACAACGTATATAATTCGAATGTTAGCATGTCTTTTGTTGTTGTAAATTGAAGAAAATGGGCTGGGGAAATAGGAAACAGCAATTTCTTGAGATGTTAACATTGAATTATCATCAAATATAGCTAAGCAAATGTCAGTTGACCTTTATTTTGAGTAAGAAAATCATAAAGTTAGTTGTTCACATTACAAAAAAAAGTTTTAAAAAATGTAAAATCCTCAATGTGATTGTTTATTTCTATAAACAGTCAAATGAATGGTAAAAATGACTAGCTTTTAATTTATTTTTCAAAAGCTTTGGAAAAAACCTAAACTGCTGTGTAGGTTTCCTTACCACCTGAGAAATATTTATTCAAACAAGACAGCATTTGATCTTTAGTTATTGATTATATACTGTGCTTATTCTAAAATATTATTAACATTATAGGAATAGGAATAGTTTTGGATGAATAGATAATTGTTTTAATTAGTGATTACGTTTGCCTGGGCTCCATTACTATTGTTTATGTAGTAAAATTTATGTAACTCCAAATTTTTTTTTAAGATTCAAACCTCACTCTTTGGGAATTTAGTCTCTTAAATGTCACTTGTACATTGTTCATGTGTTATAATGAAATCCTGCTTCATTATTTTAGCGCTACCTATGACAAATGCAAGAATAGATATGATAATATAGTATATGGTGTAACTATTGAAAGTCATTTTGTTTTAAAAATGTTTTTATACTGCTAATAATATACATTATTTTCTCAGTTTGCATTCAGAAATGCTAAACCAATTTAGAAGTTTGTACAAATGTTTCTGAGCTCTCTGGAAAACTGATTTAAACACCTTCATTTGTAGAGTGTATTGTTGTTTTGGGTCTTTCACACAATTTAGAAGCATCTAATTATGCTAAATATTAGTTTTCAAGCATTTGATAATGACTTTAGTTGTCACACTCAACTGAAGTATTGCTTATGAAAGAAGAAAAGTTGTGGGTCTTTCCTTTTTCTATGTATAGTTGTTCCAATGTAGAAATGCTTAATAAGCCTGAATTTTCACTTATATACACGATTTCTCATTCCTCTGTTATAGTAAAAAGTAAAAGCCCCACATCAGTGGAGAATATTTTAAGCAGGGATACCGGGTTGTGTGTGTATGCACCATAAACACTGAACAGTAGTGCTGGAACACTCTTTTTGAGCTGCAATGTGTCACCAAGATAAAGATTAATGCTATAACCCTCAGAAACCCTTCTTTCTTGTGTCAGACAATTAGCTTCTCCCTTCTCCCATTTATTTCGCTGGCAGGCTCTTGCTAAATAGTATTTGGGGAGGTGGATATCTTATCTTGCCGACAAAGCCATGTATCATCTCCCATAGATTGCCCTGTGGACTGGCATAGTCAAGTGGAACCACAGTAAAAAAATCTAGAGAAGGTTGGGGCAAAAATGGTATGAAAGGAATAGGCAAAAGAAAGAAATGTACGCATATATTTGAGTAAAGGAAGGCTTCCTCCTAGGGATCACCTTTTTAAATGTTTGTTTTCCTTAAGAAGAAAAGTTAATCCGTAGGACATGGCCTCACTTGGATTCAGTCTGGGCAAAGGAAAGTTCCAGTGCAGAATGGCTGCGGCACATTAGCTCTGGTGGTAAGAGTTAGTTTGGGAAGGTCATATGCTATTAATGCTTCTTCCTCTAAGACTATTTGGGGGAAGAACAAAGAAGGCACAGGGGTTCGGTGAGATATGATGAGAGGAAGGATGTTGGAAGTCACAAGAGAATCATCATCCTGCCCATCCCTATGGCTGCCAAAGGACACCCTTGGTGCTGGGATTGCCCTCCCTGTGCTGGGGTGATTGAGGTCATCCAGGAGCCTTCACTTATTTGACCTTTTAGCAGAGCATTTCCTGGATCTCACTTAATGGAAGTCATGCATATGCATGAAAAAATTCAAATGATATGAAAGGATGTAGAGTGAAAAGTAATTTTTTTTCCACATTCCTTATCCTTCAGTCCCCCAATTTCCTTCCTAGGTGGATCTCAGTTATTAGTTTCTTGTGTGTGTGTGTTTTTTTTGCATGGGCAGGCACTGGGAAGTTTCTTGTGTTTTTGACCAGATATATTCTATGAAATACATATATTTTACAGAAATGGTTGCACAGTGTTTTGTTCTTTGATTTTTTCACATAAAATCCATCTTAGAAGACTTAATTTAAAAATACAGCTTAATTTGTTTACATCACAAAAGTAATCCGTATTTACCTTGGAAAATTTGAAAAACTGAAAAGTAGGGAAAAAGTCACTAACAGTCCCTTTGTTTTAAAATGTAGTACTTTGGGGACATTTACTTCCAATATTTTCTTTTCTTTTTTTTGCATAGCAAAATCAAACTATCCGCATAATTTTATTTCTTGCTTATTTATTTTTTATATCACATTAAAATGCTGGCATTTTTATTCTTACTAAAAACCACATAATAAAAGCCATAGGGCTAGATTTTTAACTACTCCTGAAATGTCACTTTTAACTTGATCTGCCCTGGGAGATTATATCCTAATCTAAGACCTTTTCTGAAGGCAGTGAGAGGTACAAGGCTTTCAAGTAGAAAGCGAGCCTACTTTGGATTCTTCCAACAGAATGAGCTGCTGCTTTTCTAATTTTCATATTGCCTTAGGAAGCTTAAATGGCACATCTTCAGAGGTTTCCCCTGAACACACTTTCTAAAGGAGCCTAAACCCTATCATATCACCTTATTTTTAATTGTCTATATAACATTTAACAATTGGGGTATTTTTCTTATTTGTTTTGGTATTGTGTGTCCTTCCTAACTAGAAGGTGATCAGAAACCTTGTTATATCACTCCTGTATCCCCTGCAAAATTTGACATAATGCTCATGGACCATTCGTAACACAACTGGAGATGAGTCTGTGTCACAGAGAATAGGTTGGAAATGTCATGAACAATGCAATACTCCGTCAAGACCTGCTAATTTTATCCTCTATGTATTTCTCTATTCCAACATTTCACTGCATCATTAAAGAGATTAAGAAAGCACAAAGCTTTCTTCATCTCCTTCCAGTATTTCCTAACTGGCCTTCCTGCTATCTCTCTTGTTCCTTCCAATTCAGCGTCCATCACAGTTTCTAAAACACAAGTCTGGTTACATCATTCCCTACTTAAAATTCTTCAAAGGCCCCTGATCAAATAGAAGATAAAGTCATCTGTCTAACATGGCATGTGAAGGCTCCTATGCTCTCCCTGTTCTTCATGCCTTATTCTCCCAACTATTTGTGGTTCCCCGTAAATACCTTCCTCATCTGCGTCTTTGCTCTTGCTTTTCACTCCACCTTGGAATATCTGTTGTTTAGAAGCTGTGTGATCTTGGGACATTACTTATCCTTGTGAACCTTAGTTTCCTAGTAATTATAATTCTTCACAGGGTCAGCATGAAAATCAAATAATATTGTATAAACAGAGGACGAAGTACAATTCCTGGTATATAGTACTTATATATATAAAAAATAGGTATATAGTACCTACTTTTATCAGTGATGTTAATGTTAACAACAAAAATACTAAATAAGAATATAGTAGAGCTAATGTAGGATTTCTGGTAGATTCTTGATCTACTTGCCTTGGGAAAAAGTAACTGGATCTGGTTAAAAATTTAAACTGCCAGGCTCTGATTCTCTGTTGCTGATATTCTCAGGGATGAGGTAGTAGCAACACCCTCTTCCTGCTGTGCCTGGAAACTTTGAGAGCCATATACTCCCACCCCAGAAATCGCAAATCTGCAGGGACAAGATAAACACTTGTTCGTCACCCAAACCCAAGCCCTTTCCCTAGCTGTTCACTTAGGTAAAGAAGAGGATTGCCGAGAATTCCATGTCTTGGGATTGGAAATAAAAACTTTGGATTTCTCCTGCAACCAATCTTTCCCATGGAGTTGCTGAACACTCAAGGCCTCAAGGACGTGCTGGAGTTTCCTGGTGGTGCCCTCTGAGCACGGGGCTATCCTTAACATCAAGGTAAATGGCACCTGCTATGTTCAAATAATTTGGCATCAATCATCTTGGTTATCACTGCACCTGAGGTTAAGCATCTATATAAGCATCTGTAGGCTGAGATATGAAGTAGGAAAATGACATGTTCTGACCTTCCAGGGTGTGGTGCGAATGATAAAGAAAGGACTTTGGTGCCAGTGGGACTGTTTAGTCTGGAGTGCTCCCCAGGAACAAATGCAGGATTGCTACATACAATGACAACCTTTGATAGAATGGGACAGGATAAGCCAGGTCGACTAGATTTTGGTGATTTGGATCTCCTTTCAAAGTTTACCAGCTCTGAGCTCTGTGAATTTCAAACAGTCTGACAGTTTGACTAATAACTTACTTAGAGGTATTAGAATTATTCCAATATATAGTTATTGAACACCTACCATATGCAAGATGCTGTATTAGGTGCTGTGCCAGTTTGAAAAGGTTTATGTACCCTAGAAAAGCCATGTTTTGATCCTAATCCCATTTTATAAAGGCAGCTGTTTCTTCTAATCCCTATTCAGCACTGCATGCTTGAAACTTTAATTAGATCATCTCCCTGGAGATGTGACTCAATCAAGAGTGCTTGTTAAACTGGTTTAGGTGGAGATGTGTCTCCACCCATTCCAGATGGGTCTTGATTAGTTTACTGGAACCCTATAAAAGAGGAAGCATTTAGGAGAAAAGGAGAGATTCTGAAAGAGCAAGGAATGACATAGCCACGAGAAGTAGAGTCTAGCAGCCAGCGACCTTTGGAGATGAAGAAGGAAAACACCTCCAGGGGAGCTTCAGGAAACAGGAAGCCAGGAGAGAAAGCTAGCTGATGATGCCATGTTTGTCATGTACCTTTCCAGATGAGAGAGAAACCTTGACTGTGTTTGCCATGTGCCTTCTCACTTGACAGAGAATCCCTGAACTTCATCGGCCTTCTTGAACCAAGTATCTTTCTCTGGATGACTTAGATTGGACATTTCTATAGACTTGTTTAATTGGGACATTTTCTCAGCCTTAGAACTGTAAACTAGCAACTTATTAAATTCCCCTTTTAAAAAGCCATTCCATTTCTGGTATATTGCATTCTGGCAATTGGCAAACTAGAATAGGTGCTTTGGAAAATTCCAAGATGAATCAACCATGGATTTTGCCCTCTATGAATTCACAGTCTGGTGGCAGATGTGACATGTAGGAAATAACTGCAATAGAGGGTGGAAAGTGAAAACAATTTAAAGCAAGTAGGAGTAATGTGCAAAGTGAGTTCAGAGTGGGGAGAGATATCCAACAGCTGGTAAAAGATCTGGAGTAAATTTTTAGAGCAAAAGGCATTTGAACTAAACTTAAAGGATTAGAGATGCAGAGGGCATACCAGGTGGAATTCTGGTAGGAAATCCTGTAGAATTACCAGACATTTTGTTTGGTACACAAAGGAGATTTGAAAGATAGATTGGGACTAGTTTCTAGAGGTTCTTAAGTGTCTTTGCAAGGAGTTTGGACTTTATTCTTTAGGCAATGAACATTGCAGCCAGAGTGCAACATGAGAAGATGAATGTTTTAGAAGGAGTGGCAGTAGGATATAGGATGGATGGGAGGAAGAAAAGGATGGATTGCAGAGAGACATTAGGAGACTATTAC
Organism: Myrmecophaga tridactyla; assembly: GCA_004026745.1. Classification (NCBI taxonomy): domain Eukaryota; kingdom Metazoa; phylum Chordata; class Mammalia; order Pilosa; family Myrmecophagidae; genus Myrmecophaga; species Myrmecophaga tridactyla. The sequence continues at coordinate 26,654 of PVIY010026004.1, read as the reverse complement.
GATAATCTAGGCAAGTGACAAGGAGAGGAGAATGTAACCTACATAGTAGCATTTGGAGTAGCATTAACATAATTTGGCAACTGACTTATAAAAATTGGCAAGGGATAGAGATGAATCAAAGATGCTATGAAGTTTCCAAGCTTGGGTGACTGGGGAGATAATGAAACCAAAAGGAGGAGTAGAAGGCAATTGGAAGGAAATGGAAGGAATTCAGTTTTGGGCATGAGGAGTTAGAGGAATCTGTGGGACCAGGTAGAAAATTAGGCTTTGAATATGAGAGGGAAATTGCTCTAGAGATATAGAATACAGGGTCATCTGCATTGAGGAGAAAACGAAGCAGTGGAATTTGGTAAGATTTAAGGGAGAGAGAGAAGGAGAGCTATTCTTATGGAGAAAGAGTAGGAAGGAGTGTGCAAAGTGATTATGCATTCACAGATCTGAGCTTGAATCCTAGCTCTGTGACATATTCTTTGTGACCTTGGGCAAGTTACTTAAAGTACTCTAAACTGCAGTTTCTTCATCTATAAAATGGGAAAGAAAATAGCATTTTCCTTGAAGAGATTGTGAAGATTAATTAAGATTTTATATATATATTACTTAGAATGATGAGTGGAATATAAATCTCAATAAAAGTTATTTCACAACAAAAGTATCACCATTAATAGTGAAAATGATTGTAGACAAAAATGTAGTGTGGGGAACACCAACATTTTGGGAGGTAGAGAAATAGAAGTCAGAGAAGAAAATAGGAAAAACCAGCAGAAGAGGATCAGTGGTGTACAAGTTTTGCAGTGTTAGAAGAGTTTCGGGGTCTTGTTGACCACTGGTAGCAAAGAAATGAGAAGTTCATGTGATTGAATATAGAGAAAATATCATTCAGTTTAGAAGGGAAAGGTGACCCTTGGAAGTATAGTCTCAACATAAGTCAGATTATACACAGGACAAGGAAAGTAAGAAAGTGGAACTCTGAGATGGGAGGAAAACAGACGAGCATGCAAAAAATTGGAGTATGCTGACAGTGATGGCAGAGATGAGGACAAAGCAAAATGGATGGATGAGTTATAATCTGTGTACATGCGCAGATTGTAGCAGGTGGAACTTTTTTTTGAGTAGGAAAAAGTTTCATATTTTATTTCCCTGTAAACACCAAACCATTGTGTTTCAAATTGCTTAGCTAGATCAGCAATCCCAGTCACTGCCTTAGTTCAAATGTTCACCAAGAAAATAGTCAAGCCACAAAATTCATTGTGAGATGCCTTCTAGAGCAATCAGATACATTACTAAATAAAATTAGTCATTTAGTCTCTCAATATTTAGCAAGTTCATTTAAAATGACTATTCCAGTTGTTTTATAGTCATATTAATATAAATGCATAATATCAAAGTCAACATTCCTTTCACTGTGAACATAAAATTTCCTAAAAGATGGTTGTGAGCTGGACACAGGAATGGATAGTTGCTGGGATAGTGCTGTTCAAAGCCAAATAGGCTGGCAGGCTTGGAAAAGCATAAATTATACATATAATCTCAGTATGCTACTATTTCCTAGATTTTTTGCTATACGTACTTGTCTCATATTGTATAACTTATTTCTTCACATTCAAGTAAGATGAATACATTTTCATTGTTATTTCAGACTAAGCCTTTTATGAAAGAAAAATGATTTGGAAAATGAAAAAGAAGTTCTCTGTGTTTGTTAAATCTATTCAAGTGATGGATTTAAATCTTTTCTTTACTACATGTACAATTTTTTGACCTGCTCTAAGTTTCTCACAACAGTTTGGCAATAAGACCTCCAGTGCCTTTCTAAAAACTGCATTCTATATTATTAGATTGTTAAATCTGCAGCTGAATACCTCTTATGATCATGAATTATAACAGAGTCCAAAAAATTCATGACTATTCATTAGCGCTCAGAACCCGAGAATTATTGCAAATCATCTCACATGTGCATATAATTCAAACCTAAACTTTGTGGGGAGAGGGTACAAAAACAATATTATAATATTGTCTCAATTCTACCCATATGTTACCTCAATGATGAAAAGATTAATGTTACTAGTAGGAAGAACCAAACTATTTTAAAGACTGTTTTCCAGCTAGTTAATGCAATTTTGCAAAACAAAGATAAGAGCCTGTGCCAATATATTTTTCCTGTAGTATAATGTAATTGCTAAAATGAGGTATAATTTATAAGCCATGAGTACAAATACAAGTAGCTATAAGCCACCACTAAATCACAATTTGGTGAAAAGCTTCTCAGCTAATGCAGTTCAGGGAAGGGGTTAAGGGAATTGGGAAAGCATAGACAGGGAGGGTTTCCAGGGGGATATTATTTACGTGCCTTATGGCTATCATCATTTCGCATGTAAAATCCATTGTTGCAGAAAGGTAAATCCTTCCCAGGTATGCTGGCCAAGTATATACTTTATATACCATAGTAAAATCATTTAAGTATTACTAATATTTGCATTTATATTTGGATATATAGATAATTATGTATGCATGCCAAAACTATAAATAGAATTTTGAAATACTTTTATTCCATTTTTGAAAAGTTAACAGTTAAGGTTGAACTATATAATATGAAATTTTCTGGAAATATTAAGTCAGGTATATAAACTAAAGGAAACTTACTATTTCTTTAACAAATGGCTTGTGTGAAATGTCAAACTCACTCATCTCTTTATAGATGGATTTATTTGATGAGGATTGTGATTCAATGATTGTTTAGCAGCAATTTTACCAAACTGTATATTCTTTTATTAACAAATATTATAAACAGATAATACTAATCTTATTTTAAGACCATAAGTGCCACACCAGTGAATATATAGCACATGAATAACTTAAAAATTATTTTGTAGGCTATACACAGCATACAAAAACCTATACTAAACAAAAAAATATATGAATATATGATTGATGTGTCTAAATGAAATATATAGTACACATTAATATAAATTATGTGTTCAGTACATTTTTCTCTGTTTCCCTTCGTGCTTCATTTTCTCCAGAACTGAATTCTCTACTTCCTCTTCTAGAATTGGTACAATCAGGCTATCCTTGATTATATTATAAATTATATTTCATCAAATTATATTTCATCCCAGATTCGGTAAACAATGAGACAAAAATGTTTCATTTACACATTCATCAAATATCAGCCAGTGATGAAAATAAGCATGTAAAAATATTCTGTAAATCCTACAGCATACTGATCCTAGTTTTGCTACAGATGATTCTTTTATGCTAATTCTGCTGGGAAAATATTTATTGCTTTTCAGAAGTCATAAAGCACCATCAAGTGTGTGCCTAGTGTAGTCTATGGCAGGACACTCTTTTAGAATTTTATGAGCTGCACAAAGGAAAATCCACTGTTCAACTGCTGTCACCTCATACCTATATTTGGATGGCACTCACTGAAGTTTGACAAGTCCATTTAGCTCAAGGCAGAACTACCTTAAATGTTCATGCTTCTATACACCTTCCTACAGGCCTTCAGGTGGTTTAAGAATTTTGTCAATATTGACACAATCTGCCATTATGGTCTGTTGAATAAACTGCTGAACAGCTAGTGTACTGTCGATTTCATCATAAGTTTCATCATGCCAAGTATAGAAATCCTGCGCCTTGGCGCCTGGCCTGTTCCCACTCAGCACTGTCATCACCTCTGCCCTGACCATCATGCCATAGTCTGGACTGGAGTTAGTACCTGGATTTGGCGGGCAGCTGCCAGCCAGTAGGCCGACTTTTATGCACCCTCCTCCTGCCAGGCTCCACAATTTTTTTTTTGCCTGAATTGTAGGGAGAATTAATTTAACTTTGTAGTTTTCGTGTGAAAAATATATATTTTTAATTGCCACAGAGAGGAGGGAGGGAAAGAGAGTGGACCCATTCAAGTGACCAGGTTTATATTATACTATAGAACTATAATGAGCAAGGGAGGAGAGGAGTCCTCCTTTCAGTGCAGTCAGAATGTATGTACTTGTAGAATTTCAGAACTTCTTTTAAAAGAATATATTTTTAAAATACTTTAAGCTATTAAAGTAGCTTAGAATGAAGAACATTTCCTTTGAGAAAAAGCTTTAGTGATAGTAATAATCTTAATTAAATAGTCTTTCATATTCAGAAGAGAACAAAAATTATAAATGTACATACAACTTACAGCCACACATTCTTTTTAATAATATTAATATATCTCTAGAGATAATAGTAGAACTTCTTCCTAATTAGGTAGTATTTTAATAAACAGAATGAAATCTCGTGTTAGCTTGAATACCATTTTCAAGAATTAAATAACAGTCATAGCCTCAGATAAAGAAGGTTTTTGCGTTTTTCCATGGAAATTATTGGTGCTGGTCAAAAACTGATTTTAGGATGAAGAAAACAATGAATATTCTTGTTCAGTGAAGACAATTTAAATTCCCTAAGATTTTGCGGGGCATGTGTACATACATTATGGCTAAAGATACTTATGCTAAGATAGCTCTTTTATAGTAAAAATTAGAATTTTTACTTAAACATTGTAAAAGTCCTATTTTTTCAGTTGACTTATCTTTTCAATAAAATAAGTCAAATTGATTTAGATTTTCAGATTCAGCTTTAATTTATCTGTAAGGCTATGGTATAGAGCAGTCGAATGAGAATTGGTGCTGGATGTAGAAAGACCAGAGTTAAATCACTGGTTCTATGGTTCAAGAAAAAAGAGGGAGAGCTAGAGTATGTAAGGTTAAAGATGATAGAGATTAAAAGATTAAAAGATTAAAAGAACTCCATGTATCTCTATGGCAATCCATTTGAAAATGTATAAAATGATTGATTTCCAACAAAATATAAATTCTTCAAATGGAGTAAGCTAAAGTGGAAAATGTGACTGTATCAATTATAGGCAATTAATTGGAAAGGCAATTAAAAAACCATATTGAAGAAGACACCCGGACAAGAGAGATTCAGTTGAATTTTATCTAATTTTTAAAGAATATGACATTTCAAATGTTTTATAAACTATTCTACGTCATAGATAATGATCACATATGAATACTGATGCAAAATTTCTAAATAAAATATTAACAAATGAATTCTAGCAATTTACCTAATGAGTTGTAAAACAAGCACAGTTTATTCCAAGAATGCAAATATAGTTCTATATTAGGAAATCTATCAACACAGTCCATTAACCAACAAAGTAAAGGAAGAAAAACAAGTCAGTGAAAAGATATTTGATTAAATTCAGCAACTATTCCTAATAAAAACTCTCAATTAAATGAAGATTACCAAAAATCAACAGCAAATAGTATTCTAAAAGGTAAAGCAGTGAAGCCATTTCACTTAAAATCAAGAATTAGACAGGAATGCCTACTCTTGTCATTATTATTTAACATTGTCTTATGCTCTTACAAATAAATAAATTAATTAAATAATTGGTTAAGAACCAAGATTGGGTTTCCTTTGGAAAAAGAGCACCTAGAATACAGTTTGTGCAGCTTTATAGCTTATTCCTATTTATAAATTTCATTTAAAGTTGTTCTTTTAAATAAATAATGTAGGCCTGTGGCTTAAAAATAATAAAGGAAACTTCAGAAGGTGCAAGAGGGTTTGTCTCATTTTTTAAATTTAAAAAGTATTGTACAACATCAAGTAATTAAAATTTTATTTGCATGGGAATAGGTCACTGTATCAATAGAAAAGAATAAAGACTCCAGAAATAGATCCTGAAAAGTAGATCTCATATATTACAAGATTGGCATTCAGTTCAGTGGGAAAAGGATACATTCTATAATAAATGGTCCTGGTACAATTGACGATCTATTTGAAAGGAAAACTTGGGCCCCTATCTTATTTATATTTAAAAATAAATTAAAGATGGATTAAAAAACTAAAAATAAACAATAATATCTTGCAGAAAAATCTGGGAGACTACAGTCCTAGATTTTCTAAGAATGAGGGTGATGAGGGGATGTTCTTTTTAACCATATGGTTAAATGTTAATGATATTTGACTATGTAAAAATTTACATGTAACAAACAATCTATTTGGAAAAAATATTTGCAATGCAGGTGACAGGGAAAGATTTGTCATGAAAATGCCCCCAGGAACTTTCACAAATGGCAACAAAAGACGAACTATCCAATAAAAATGACTAAATCATATGAATTGGCGTTTTGTTGAAGAGCAAATCTAGTTGTCAGCAAACAAATGAAACAATACTCAAATTCATTAGACTTTAGAGAGATGCATATTAAATTAGCAACGAGAGTAACCATTACTGTGTCAGCAGTAATGAGGACCACTGGTGAGATGTAGGGAAAAGGTACTTGCACAATTCGCAAAGGATGTGTGCATTATTTCCATCTTTTTGGAAAATAATCTGGCATCTTTTTGTTTAATAACATAGTCCCAAATTTAAAAATATAACTTTCCTTCAACCCAGTCTTTCTTTTGTACAACTGGACACATAAGAATGTAAAGGCATTCTGATTTGAAGGAATTTTTATATTTCCCAGTAAGAATAACAAGATGCTGTAAAACATATATAATGTGATTCAATTTTATAAAACAAATGATGAAAAGCTTCCTCTTAGGAGTATGAGTATATGAGATTATATAAATATGGAGAAATATATGGATGAATACATGCTAGGTTATTGACATGGGTTTTCTGTGGTATTGGGAGTGGAACAGAATGTTTTGAACAATTTTCCAAAAATATTCATGTAAGTGACTTCTAGCTTTTCCTATTTAAAGTTTTATTTTACCGAAATTGTTTTTTATCAAGATCAATTCTTTTCACATACTTTTTTTTTTGACAAAGAATCAACTAATTGGCATTTTTAAAATATCTAGTTTGACAGATTATAATTTTTGCTATTGGGAATTTTTGTTTTGGCCTTTACTTTTAGGCAAGTCCAGTTCCCCTGGGTCCAACTGTCAGATCAAAACTTTGTGAAGAAGATTGTATTCTTTTATCAAAAAATTAAAAATTTTTTTGCTGCTTTCAAAATTATCAAAAAGATGATTCTTTTTGCCATTTTTTTTGTCAATAAAATTTTCACTTTTTGAAGTTTTTGCTATGGCTAGTTTTACTTTGTAGAAATTATGCCTGCAAGGAATATTTATAGATAACATTTATTATGAATTGGTTGAGTTAATTTATATTTCTTGGCACAGAGAACAAAGCAAACAAGTAGAGCAAAGGTGTAAGATTTTCTTTCTTTCTTTCTTTCTTTTTTTTGAGTGGGCAGGCACCGGGAATTGAACCTGGGTCTCCAACATGGCAGGCAAGAACTCTGCCTGCTCAGCCACCATGGCCTGCCCGAAGGTATACAATTTTAATACATAATAGGGTAAAAGTATCTTTGAGGTAAAAAAGTTATGGTCAAATGTTTTCCTTTGTACCTGGCATAGACTAAGTGCTTGGTAATTATTTACAATGACTATAACTATCACTACTATTTGAAGGTGTAAATCATTTCTTTTTTCATTTGTTCTATTCCAGCAATCCTACTCTGTGCAAGGCTGTAGGGGTTCCTGGGGTCAGTCCCAGGATGAGATAAACCAGGGATACCCTTGGTCCAGATCTGAAGAATGGAAATGAAGAGATGTGTATGGGGGATGAATTTGCTTTGCCGTCTAGCCTCTGGAATCATGAGCCAATAAATTCCTATTGTTAAACCAATCCCATTGTATGGTATTAGTTTTAGCAACCAGGAAGCTAAAACAGTTTTTGCTACTGGAAAGAGGGGAGCTGTTATTGGAAATACCAAAAAATGTGAAAAAAAGCTTTGGAATTAGGGGTTGGATAGAGGCTGGAAGAATTGTGAGGGCTCAAAAATGAGTGAGAGCTGTAGAGAAAGTTTGTATATCTTAGAGAATCATATCCTTGTGAACAGAATGTTAATAGAAATATGGATGTTAAAGGTACTTCTGGTACTTCTGGTGAGGCTTCGAAGGAAATAATGATACTAGTCATTATAAAGTGGCAGAGAACTTGATGATACCGAGTTCTGATGTTGGATGGATGGCAGAACTTGAAAATGATAAACTTGGATATTTAGTTGAGGAGATTTCCAAGCTAAGTGTTGAAGGTGCAGTTTGGGTTCTCCTTGCCGCTTCTAGTGAAATGAGAGGAAAGAGATAAACTGAGGATTGAACTGTTAAGCACAAGGAAACCAGAAATTGATAATTTGGAAAATTCTTGGCCTATCCAGAGAGCGTGCTCTGGGATTAGGGCCAGAAACAGCTCTATCAGGAACTTCTCTGAGCTTCTGGGAAGTGAATCTCCAGAGAACAGGGTTCCTGTGAGGGTTTAATTGAACAAACCTTTGCTAAATAAAGTAGGTGTGGCTGAACTGGATCCAGCCAGTCATTTCAGTAGAAGTCAGGATTGGAAATGCAGTTATCCTAGAAGGATCTATGTAAAGTTCTGTTATCTGATGGTTTGGACCCACTTGAAATGCATTTAAAGCCAACAAGGTTTTTTCACAATTTGTGTGAGCAGAGCCATTGTCAGTCTGGACTGAAAGGGACAGAGAAGGGATAAATTGAAGGAAGGATGACTTCAAGGGCAGAACCATAGAAACAAAGGTCTGGACTGAAAAGATCTACCAGGGTAAAGTGAGCAGGCCCACCCACATGTACAGAAGGGATGTATCCATGGATGGCAGCTGGCCATCTGTCCTGGCGTTTGGAGGGTGTGAGCCTTGTACTTCACAGTTTAGGGAAGCGCCACCACCAGAATGCTCAGAGATGGTGGGCCCAGTGCCCTGGCATTTGTGGAGAGCCTGGCCACTAATCTAATGCTTGGAGAGGGTGAAGTCTATACCCTATATTTGGGGAGAGCTTCGTTACTATGCAAGTGTTTGGAAGGGGTAGAACAGCTGCTTCATCAGGTCTGGAGGACAAAGGATCAAGGCACAGATGACTCTCAGACAAACTAGCAGAGTTTGCCCTTCTGGGTTTTGGACTTGTTTGGGACCCATGGACTCTATTTTCTGTCTGATTTCTCCCTTCTATAACAGGAATGTTCATCCTATGCCTGTACCACCATTGTATATTGGTAGCAGATAACTTGTCTTCTAGGTTTTACAGGTCCACAGATGGAGAGGAATTTTGCCCTAGGATGGACCACCATATCTAATTTTGATGAGGCTTTGAAGTTTGCTTTGATCTAAAATATTTGGCCTAAGGCTTTTGGAATGTTGTAATGGAATGAATATATTTTGCATGGGGAACAACATGTCTTTTTGGGTGTCAGAGGGCGAACTGTGGTGACTTGGAGTTATGTACCCCAGAAAAGCAAGTTTTTAAACTTGATTTTGTCTTGTGGGTGGGAATCCATTGTAAATAGGACCTTTTGATGAAGTTACCAGTTTAGGTGTGGCTCAACTAAATCGGGATAGGTCTTAATCCTTTTACTGGAGATCTTTTAGAGAAAGCCACAATGAGAAGCCATAGGACACAGCCAGAAGCTGGAAGTCAATGGAACGCAAAAGGGAAAGAAAAGATGCCACCTTGTGCATTGCCATGTGATGAAAAAGCCAAAGAACCCATAAAATTGCTGACCAGCCAGAAGATACTGACCCCCAGGTAGAAGCAAGCCTTTTAGCCTCTGATCCAATAAGTTCCTATTATTAAAACAATCCATTTTATGTTTTTTTTTTTTTCATGGGCAGGCAGCGGAAATTGAACCTGGGTCTCTGGCATGGCAGGCGAGAACCCTGTCTGCTGAGCCACCATGGCCCGCCCTATGGTATTTGTTTTAGCAGGTGGAAAATGAAAACAGCTGAATTTGTTTTATATTCCATGTATTTTCAGTTCCTCTTTAAATAGCAGAGTAGGATGTTGTCTGTCCAGCAGGTGGCAGCATGGGAATAGCGAATGGCTGTGTTAAGGCCAGGCATCCTCTCAACTCCTTCCACTTTATTTGCAGAATAATAAGGATGAACTTTGGAGGGAAGAAAAATATTTGCTATTCATTTTTAGTAAAAAATTATTAAGCCTTAACTATGTGCCTAGCCACTGTGCTTTGCCTTTTCTCAACTATCATCTTGTTTCATCCTCACAACTTGTGATTTTCGGAAACTATTTCTCCCGTTTTGCAGATGAAGAAAGTGAGTTTCAAAAACTGAAGGAATCTTCCCAAGGCTGCAGAGCTTTGGCTCTTTGGTTTTTTTATAAAAGGCGGAGCTTTGGCTCTTTGGCTCTTTTCATGGAATCACACTGGTCACTACTGGCCTTGTGATCATGTTATTGTCTCAATTCTGTTCACATTTGCCTGATTAATGTTCTTGAGAAATGTGGACTGAATTCTGAAACTGAGAAAGCCAGCATGGCTGGGGACATTTACCCAAATACCCAGCAAGGTGGTTGTGCCCCAGAACTGGTAATTGGGGGAAGATGTACGCTATTATGGAGGTACACCATGTTTGGTAGCCTGAAGAGTGGATGTGGAAATTTGATGTTTCACCTTTTCATATAACGATTCCTGTGACAGAAACAGATTTCCGTATTTCTTATTGGTCACAGCCTTGGCATAGAGAATAAGTTATCTGAGAAGTTGAATGCTTCTTGTGCTGAATATGAGGCTGACCATCATCCCGGCTATAGGGTAATTAAGGCTGCAGGATGCTATTTCATATTGTTTCGGTTTGTGTTTGATTGAAGATGATTAGCATCATGATTTTGTGCAAATGGCTTAAATCTGTTAAACCATTTTCCAAATAAACTAGGTTGACCAGCAAGTTAAGATTTTTCCAGCCAAGACAATGCTGGCCAGAGAGCAGATTAAGGATTACGCCCCTCTTTCCATGTGACCTCTTCATTTAATCCTTCAAGGCCTCTATTTCCTCTTCTGTAAGAGAGGAGGTGCATTTGATGACATAAGAGGTCTTTCCTACTTTGATTGTGATGATTTTCTGGAGTCCCTGTGAACCAGCACGTGGCAGAACTAACCCCCTTTCCACGCAGAGGAGCTCCCGAGGAGTAGGTTAGACAAGCCCTTCCACTTAACAAGAATGAACCCACATTTCTGCTTAGTTAGGAACCAACTGAAAAAGATGCTGTTAAATGGCATTTATAGAGCATGGGCTTGGGGTGAGACTGGACTGTTCCAATTCCTGATTCCACCAGTTCCTAGATGTATATTCCTAGTTAAGTTATTAAACTCTCTGAACCTCAATTTTCTTAGTAGGTATCTGAAGATCTGCTGTGGGGCTAAAATCATGTCAGACTATAATGCATTTAGCACATTGGTAGGTGCAGAATAAAGGGTAAATTTTTTCATTAGTCATTTTCACTCAAATGGCCACTCTGTTGCCATGTTTCCCTCTCTGAATGGACCTTATATAGCACAAATACAAGAACAGATCTTTTTGTTGTGACATTGTGTTCACTGCTTCAGCTGCTCCAAAGTGCTCAGACAGCCTTTGGGATGATATAAAAATAGCTAACACCTATTGATATTTTCTGAGTACTTTATATGAATTCCAGCATATAAATCCTCACAACTCTCTGAGCAAGATATTATTATTTCTCTGATTTTACACGTGAGGAAATCGGGGCCCAGATATGTGAAGAAACTTACTCCGAGATGACACATCGATGAAGTTTTTAAGCCAGGATTTGTATTGACCCAGACATTTGGGACCCTAGAGAGCTTGTCCTTAACTCTCACACTGAGCTCTTAACCACCCTGCAGAAACGCTTGGCGATGACTGGGATGGAAAGAAGAATAAATCTGAATGGCCGCCTAGCGTCAGAAGGACTCTTGGCAGCAGGACAGAAGTGAAAGCTCCATGACCTCCCAGCTTCTTCCTTGCGATGTCACTGTAACATGCTGGACACAAATTGGATCCACTACCAAGAGATCATTGCACATACTAAGGGGTCCTGTAGGCCAGAGCCCAGGGCTGTTGCTTTCATTTTTGGCCCTTGACCCTTCATCTTTCAGGCAAAAAACTGCCACTGATAATTTTTTGGGCTTCTGCCCAAGTAAGTGATGTAGAAAACTACATAGGAGTGCCCTATGGTCCAGAGTCAGGCTCTGGTGTCCGACTGCCTGGGTATATTTCAATTCCTGGCTCTGCCAGTTATAGGCTGGGGGAACAGGGGGTGTCATGGTTAGGGACACGTGTCAACTTGGCCAAGTTGTGGTACCTGTTTATCTGATTGGGCAAGCGCTGGCCTGTCTGTTGCAATGAGGACATTTCATAGGATTAGGTCATGATCACATCAGCTGCATCCACAGCTGATTCCATTTGTAATCAGCCAAAGGGGAGTGTCTTCTGCAATTAGTGATGCTAAATCTAA
>PVIY010026004.1:0-14245 GCA_004026745.1 Myrmecophaga tridactyla | reverse complement strand
GTCGGCTTCGCAGCCCGCCCTGTGGATTTTGGACTCTGTGTTCCTGCGGTCACGTGAGACACTTTTATAAATTTTATATTTGCAAGTGTTCCCTGTTGATTCTGTTTCTCTAGAGAACCCTAACTAATACAGGGGGATTTATTTAACTTCCATTGCCTAAGACCCTCACCTATAAAATGGTAATAACAATAATACTGTACCTTACGGTTGTCATGTGAACATAATTAACATATATCCATGTCTTAGAACAATACCTGGTGAATGCTTAATAACTATGGGCTGTTATTATAAAATGTTAGTGAGATGGGATGGTATTATAATGGTAACTGCCAAGGAGTACATCTCTTCAGGAAAAACAAAACTGTACTATATCCAGTTGATAGTAATAAATTAATAAAATTCCCATCACTTGGCATTCATATTATAATAGAAATAGGTAGCTTGATATGTAGTACATTATTTTAGGAATTTTGCAACATGGTAGAAAATGTTTCTAGAATAGTGCATGCCTTCAAGTCGTTTTCACTCAAATTGCTATTCTATTGCCAGGTTTCCCACTCTGAATGTACCTTATTTAGCACATATACAATTCATTTGTTGAATGAATGAATGAAATATGGGGGAGGCTAGTCATGAGGTCTCCTGGTTCCTGGCACTATGGAGGGAGGGAAGCATAGGCTGGCTGAGGGATGCCTGGGAAATTATGATAAAACTGGGTGTAGTCAATTGCCCAAATCTCCAATTCTAGGGGATGTGGTGAATCTTGGTCCAGTGTAACACAGAAGATAATGGAAGTGAGAGGGCAGCAGATCTCAAGAATATGGTGGTGGTGGTGGTGATGCTGAGGTTAAGGCTGCTGCTGTGCTACAGGAAGCAGAGCTGGTATGAAGGACTGGAAGGAGTGAGGCAAGGGCTCCAATCCAAGTGGGAAACTAGAGGGAAGATCAAGATTCAGGACAGAAGCCTGTCAGACAGAAAGATTGTTCTGTGAATTAGAGATGGGCTCCGTGCTCATTTAGGGAGACACCATCACCCACATGATCGCTAAAGACAAGCCCAGGGCATCAGGAGAACTGTAGATCACCAGGTAAGCATAAGCCTCCTGCCTCCTATGCATTGAAGGCAGATCTTCCTTCATTACTGGGAGGTGGGAGGGGTTGGGCACCCAGGGCTGAGAGAAGCTGTCAAGGACTAGACTCCCACTTACATATTTCAAGACAGGGGTTTTTTGATCAAGTCCAATAAGAATGGGCACTACGATTCTCAACACAGAAGAGCTCTGCACTAGCTGAGAGAACCTCCTGCCTCCTGGCCCCTTTAAAGAGAAGTCAATTGACCACTTTCTTAAAACATTAGAAAAATTTATATTACATGTGTCATGAAGATGTGTAAATTGTTGCAATCTTTATAAGGGGAAATTTCCAATATTATTGTTGGGGATTTAATCATGTTCCCCACAAAAGATATCTTTTCATGTCTTAATCTGTGTATCTGGGGGTGTGAACCTATCTGAAAATAGCACCTTTGAAGATGCTATTATTAGTTAAGGTGTGGACTTGTTGATCTTCTAGGATCCTATTTTGATGAGGTAACATTGAACAAGGAGCCCTTAAAAGCAAAGGAAATTTGGATGCATTTATTAGAAGCTAGATGTCAATAGAAGTCAGAAGTCAGTGGAAATCAGAGCAGCAGACATAAGAAAGAGAAACATCACCATGTGATGGAGTATTGCCAGAATGCCAAAGACTCTAGGAGAAAGCAAGTTCTGCCAACACATTAATGTTGGACTTCTAGTCTCCAAGACTGAGAGTTAATAAATTCCTGTTGTGTAAACCAACCGACTTTGTGCTATTTCTCATAGCAACTAAGACAATTATAGAAATTTAAAGGATGTCAATCACAGTGTTCTTTGTGGCAATGAAAGAGTGGAAATGACCTAAATGCCATCAACAAGGGACTGGTTAGATACCAGCATACCTCATTTTTTTGCACTTATCAGATATTCCATTTTTTTTACAAGTTGAAGGTTTGTGCCTTAGAGCAAGTCTACCAACATCATTTTTCCAGCAGCACATACTCACTTTAAGTCTCTGTGTCAAGTTTAATTAAGGAATGTATATATATATTTTTTAGACATAATGCTTTTCTTGCACACTTAGTAGACTACAGTATAGTGCAAATATAACTTTTATAAGCATGGGGAAACCAAAAAATTTGTGATGTGCTTTTATTGCAATATTTGCTTTATTGCAGTGATCTGAAACTGAACCTGCAATATCTTTGGGGTATGCCTGTAAATAATTGTGCCTCTGTATTATGGAATACTATGCATTAATAAAAGATGATGAAGTAAATACATATGCACTGGCTTGGAAAGGTGACCACATTATTTTAAATGACATAAGCATGTTTCGGAAGAGTGAATCAGTATTATACTATTTGTGTAAACAAATGTAATATATATGTTGGAGTAGTGCAAGGAACATATTTGAAAGGCCACAAACCAAACCAACAGTGGCTAATTCCAGAAAGAATTGATGGGAAATGGGAGGGAAAGAGAACAGAGAATTCACTTTGCACCTAATCTTAATAGATTTCTATACTGTTTGTTTTTGTATTGTTTTGTTTTACAATGAGCATTTGTTACATTTATTTTAAAAACAATGTAAAATACCTCAAAACAAAAGTTTGTTACAATGGCATTTGGGGTTTTACATTTTCTTGGTTGTTTCAGATTTGGAGCAAGTTGTTTGTTTTGACAAAATCATGTTATGGTGTTTTCTGAAAACTCCAGGAGCCTGCTGAGTCTGGCAGTGCAGTTGTAGTTCATTAGGAGGGCGAAGGGGGCAGTCTTAGCTCTCCCTAGCAAGGAGTGAGCCTTCTTAAGTATTCTACTCTCTGGGGTTTGAAGGCCACTCATTTGGCACCACACAAGCCACCAAAGGGGCGTTGAATTGGAAACCATTCAGAACTTGTTGGGCAGTGGGCATTATACTTAGCATCGTGTAGGACCTCTCCCTGGGCACAGCTTAGAGCACTTCGTGGAAAATTGGCGTGAGCATGGTCTAGAATTCCTGACCTGATATTATGTTTGGGATGGCTGAGGTCACCTCATTGGGCATTGTCCAGGCTGAAGCATGTTATACCTCACTGGGCTCAGGGTGGTCATTGAATAGAGCACTTGACTGCATACTGCATCAGGCTCTGGGTGGATTCTGTGTGGGCCATGGCATTGGATATACTATGGAACTCCTCACTGAACCCTGCAAGAATGTGATTTTCAGCACCATGCAAAAGTTAGTGCTGATTCCCAGGAAGGACACCTTTCTGGGCCCTTCCATGACTCCAGAGTAGGTCAAATGTGTAACTGAAGCATTTGATTCTTGCACTTAAAGCTCACTCAGTGGACTCTACTAGGAAGAGAGTCTATGCTCTGGAGGAAACTGAGCAACATGCCTACAAGAGCAGCTATGTCCTTTCCCCCAGGACTCCCTGAGCTGAGGACAGGAACAAGGTAGGCAGATTGGAGGCTGGGGAGGTGGAGGGGTGTAGTAGAGCCCATTCACACCTGCAACCCTCCTTCTTGTAGCCAGAAAGCCTGTATTGTTTGAAAGCCTCCGTTTGCTCTGCAAAAACGGCAAATAAATAGAAGCCACAGTCAATAGTAGAAATACTTCCAAGAACAGTGTGAAGTAAAGGAAAACATTTTCCAAAGGGTGTGAAGGTAAAAAGAAGCTCTGAAATGGTCTGTGGCTAGACTGGCTACTGCTTGATGGCAGACTCTTGCCTGAAGCTATGTCCTAAGGCTTAGATAAGTCATTTTCATGCGCTGCCTTAGTACCTATAAATTTTCCACATAAAAGGCGGTAAAATCAAACTCAATATCTCTAAGTGACCCCTCAAACCCTTCATGAGAATTGCTGCACCCTCAATGCCAAGAACAAGGCCCAGATGAGATGCTGAGGGGCTGGCTGGGAACCTTCAGTAGCTAAGATATAGTCCCATGTATTTCAGGTTTGCAGAGATTCAGAGTTCTTTCTCAGCACCCAAGAAATGAACAAATTTCATGGACCTGAGGAGTCACCTGAGGATGATCAAACAGCACATTGTGTTTTCTGAATTTAAGGCACTTACATTGGGGAAGGCCTTCACCCTCCTAGAGGTGCTCCCAGGGGTATTTTGGGCCATCTGAGACAACTTCCTTTATTGTAATTAAGACACACAGATGTCTACTTCTGGAAATTATCACACTGAAGTAAAGACAGAGACTCACATCCTTCGCTTGAGTCAAGAAGAAAATGCTGGTTCATTGTGGTGCTCCCTTTGGCTCTGTCTTCTCACTTTCCCCTAAATATGCTGAGGTTGTTTCCATTTCACTGGTTTCAGCAACTCAAAGCCTCTTTCCTAATGACTTTTTAAGAAATTGAGGTAAAATTCTCATCACATAAAGTTAACCATTTAACCATTTTAACAATTCAGTGGTATTTAGTAATTCCCTATGTTATACAGCTATCACCTCTTTCTATCCCTTTCCAACAACCCAAAAGGAAGCCCCATAACCATTAGCAGTCACTCACCATATCTCCCTTCCCCTAGCCCTTGACAGCCACTAACTTATTTTCTGTTTCTATGGATGTGCCTATTCTGGATGTTTCATATCAATGGACTCATACAATCTGTAACTTTTTGTGTCTGGCTTCTTTTGAGGTTCATGCATGTTGTCCTGATAGCTTTTAAGAGACGCTGTGTGGTCTGATGAAAAGGCTATAGTTTTGGAGTCTAATAGATCTGGGTAGTCCTGGGTCAGCCACTAAATAACTATGTGTCCTGAGAAAGTTATTTACTCTTTTTGAGCTTCAGTCTCCATTCATGAAATGAAAATAACAACCCCTACCTCATACATAATTGTGAGAATTAACAGATCATATATGTAAAACCAGTTGTCCTGATATCTGGCATGTAGCAGGCACTCCCTAAATGTTAGAGAGGGAAAAATTAAGTTAAATGTGAGTGTATGTGAGGCATAGTAGGCGTTCAGCAAATTCTTTGCCTTTATTCATCTTTCATGCATCTTCTTCTGTGAGTACCTCACTACACAGTGGAGACTCTTTTTCTCTGAATTCCCACAACCTCCCTTTCCTTATCTGAATAATTTACCTTGCACTGAGCACACACTACCCTGTCCATTTGTCAAGTAGGCTATGTGTGTATCTTGTCTTCCCATCTAGACTGCAGAATTTCTTGAGGTCAGAGGCTGTTTTCTCTTCCAGAAACCAAGAGTTGGGGGTCATATGCTGCAGATTTTTCAGGACAGTCCCACTTTGTAATACTCTGTTATGTAGGCTCCATAAGCCAATGGGATTTATGTAGTCTCCATAAACCGCAGAAAATCCAATAGTGTGGCACCCCAAGCCACCTCTCCCAGACTGCTCTAGTATGCAGAAGTGGCACAAACTCCTTATTCAGGCTTGGATTGGGAAATATGTTCCCTTTCAATGTTTGGTGACGGTGTCAGTTGCCCAGAAATGCCACATCTACCCCCCCCCCACCACACACACATATAGAAATGAACTGGGCAGCAGGCAGCCTTCATCCTAATTATCTGGCCATAATTGAAAGACCAAAGTTGGCATTCTAAGGAAAGTGCTTCTTTAAAGGCACTTGTTGCAAAAACTAAAGTCCAAATTAAAATTGATTCACATTCTCATAGAAGTAGATTCTGAAACAGTGTGTGCTACCAGAGAATCAGGTCAGATGTGGGCAAAGAAAACGTCTTATGGTGTTTCAGCAAAACTGACATGTACCTAAATTTATATGTTGGGTTTTTATTACAAATAAAATCTAATAATGCTCAAAGCATTCATATAATGTTGTTGACCCTGTACTTTTTTTTATGGGAAGTTGGTACTTAGAGATACTTAGAGGAGGAATAAAAACAGAAACCAAGAGTGGGAAACATTTATGAACATGACATATTTCTAGAGAATTTGTTCTTAACTGTTTTTTTTTTGAGTCACAGAGCCCCTTGAGGATCTGATAAAATCTACAGACCCCTCTCTGCCAGAAAGGTGCACATATGCCCAGATGCACAAAATTCTGCATATAATTTTTGGGGCATTTTCAGAATCCCCAAGTTAAAACTTCTGCTATGAGAGCCACTTTTCTCCAGGTGTCCTACTAAGCGCTGAGTTCACAAAGAAGAATAAAATGTGTTTCTGCCTTGCAGGGGCTTGTTGAGGCTATCAAACATATACCAAGACAATGAAACCCCTTACCTAGTCAGTTGCTGAAATCTATTGATTCTCCTTGTATCAATCTCTCCTTTTGCTTCTGTTTGCCATTACCCTGTTTCTTCTCTCATTTCCTGGCCAATAGCATAGCTTCCAGGCTGGGGGTTTGTCATTAATTTATCCATTCTCCACACTGATGCACAAAGTTCCTTCTAACTCTCATTTATCTGAGGAAGGATTGGATTACTCTCCCCTTCAGAAACTTGCTGTGGTGGTTATCCATCTCCTACAGAATAAAGACCAAACTACTTACCACAGTGCTCAAAGCACAGTTTTGGGATTTCGTTATTCATTTTTAGCCTCATGTCCTACCTGGCCCTGCATGAGCCCTGCTCTTTAACAATACTGGATCCCTCTTTTTTCCCTAAATAGAACTTGCATTTTCAAGCTTCTCTCTCTGGCTCATTCTGCGTTCTATCCTGGAATGCCATTTCCCTTATTATCCACTATTAAAATCCTTCTTATCCCCAAAGTTCCAGGTCAAATATCTCCTCGTGAAACTCTCCCTGGTTCAAGTCAGAATTAATGACTTTTTAAAAAAACTTAAATAGCTCTTAGTCTATCCTGCTTTGTTGGTGTGTTATTGCACATGACTAATTGCTCTAAAAGACCATGCGCTTTTGAGCAGAGGTGGCATCAAATTTATCTCTGGGCCTTGGAGCCTATACCAGAGGGGTGGCCCATTACAGGTAGAATTTGTATGTTTTTCTCTCTTCTTCAGTGGGAGAGATGTAGAAAGCCATGTCTAACTCCCTGAGGTATCCCTCAGAAAGGTAGATGTGGAATCTTTTAAGGGTCTCCCTTAGAAAGGCAAAACCCCTTAGAATCACTAAAGATGGTTTTGGTTAAAAGAGGAGATGCTGTGTGATCAAGGAGAAAGGGTATAACAAAATCCTTTTTGTGAGAATTTATGATGCAAGTTGCTTTGCTCTTCTTTTTTTTTGGGTGTACATTATTAACACTTATTACAACTAGTTGGTGATATGATAAGACAATGATCATGTCGTCTGAATATTGGTTATGATTACAGCAAGGCTTAATCCAGCCCGATGTATACAAGTGAAGTGTAAATAAACCCTGAAGAAATGTTTAAATGCATATGAGTACATATAAAAGTCATGTTGAATCAGTTATACAGATTTTAAATATATAGGGCCTGCTGATGCCATTTTATTTCATTCACCTCTCACTTTGCTATGAGAGGTATCTTTTAATTTTTTTTAACTTTTTAAATTTTATAGTATAACATATATACAAAGCAAAGAAATAAAAAAGTAATAGTTTTCAAAGCACTCATCGACGAGTGGTTACAGGACAGATCCCAGAGTTTGTCATGGGCTACCATACGATCCTCTCATATTTCTCCTTCTAGCTACTTCAGAATATAGGAGGCTAGACAGCTTAAATATTTTTTTTTATCATCACAATCGACTTTTATTCCTTCTTTTTTGTGTGAAAAATAACATATATACAAAAAAGCTATAAATTTCAAAGCACAGCACCACAATTAGTTGTAGAACATATTTCAGGCTTTGACATGGATTACAATTCCACAATTTTAGGTTTTTACTTCTATCTGCTCTAAAATACTGGAGACTAAAAGAGGTATCAACTTAACAATTCAGCATTCATATTCATTTATTGAATCCTATCTTCACTGAATAACTCCACCATCACCTTTGATCTTTCCATATCTCTCTATAGGGTTGTTTGGACCATGGCAATTATCTTTGATAGTGGAAGGGTCTGTCACTAATATGGGGTAGGGAGATGGAACTATCTGATGTTCTGGTGGGCTGAACATCTAATGGGCTGGTTTCAAGACTTATCTGGACCAGGGACCCATCTGGAGGTTGTAGGTTTCTGGAAAGTTACTGTAGTACATGGAACCCTTGTGGAATTTTATATATTGCCCTAGGTGTTCTTTAGGATTGGCTGGAATGTCCTGGTTGGGGGTTGGCAGGTTATGATAGGTAGCAAGTTCTACCTAACCCGAAGCTTGCATAAGAGCAACTTCCAGAGTAGCCTCTTGACTCTATTTGAACTCTCTCTGCCACTGATACTTTATTAATTACATTTCTTTTCCCCCTTTTGGTCAGGATGGAATTGTTGACCCCACAGTGCCAGGTTTGGATTCATCCCTGGGAGTCATCTTCCACATTGCCAGAGAGACTTTCACCCCTGGATGTCATGTCCCACGTCGGGGGGAGGGCAATGGTTTCACTTGCAGAGTTGGGCTTAGAGAGACTGAGGCCACATTTGAGCAACAACAGAGGTCCTCCAGCAGTAACTCTTAGGCATGCCTATAGGTAGTCTAAGCTTCTCTGCTACTTACATAAGCTTCACAAGAGTAAGCCTCATGATCGAGGGCATGGCCTATTGATTTGGGTGTCCCTAAAGTTTGACACAGTATCAGGAGATTCCCTGTTGGTATGGTTTGATAGTTTCATATTCTTTCTCCCCTCCTTCAAGGGATTTTGCCAATACTTTTCGATTATTTGCTTAATGTACTCTAGGATGTTTTCAGGTATTACAATAATCTATACAGGATTAAGGGACCTCTTTCTTATTCTGGGCTCCTTGTGTTTCAGTTGTTCAAATGAGCTATATAGATAGGTTGAATTAGATTATACACTACAGAAAATTTCAGTTCCAGATCAAATAAATCTTTCTTCCTTTGGTCTCAAAGAGTATGTGTGGTTCTAAAATATAGACACTGTCTTCCTTACCCCTATGCTCTGAATTACTTTAACCCCAACCTGTTCGACTTCGTTATTATCTCTAAATATCAGGTTATATATATAAAACAGCCTCTCAAAATCCAGAAATAATAATCACCACCCTGGACTTAATGTGTCTGCTCTGAAAGTTTATAGGCATGCCTAAGAGTTACTGCTGGAGGACCTCTGTTGTTGCTCAAATGTGGCCTCAGTCTCTCTAAGCCCAACTCTGCCCTGCCCCCAATGTGGGAATGACATCCAGGGGTGAAAGTCTCCCTGGCAATGTGGGAGATGACTCCCAGGGATGAATCAAATCTAGGCCCTTGTTTTCTTACAAGCATTTTCTAAAGGTGACCATATAATTGTTGTTCTTTTGTTTCTGGCTTATTTTGTCTCACCAAATATCCCACATGTTCATTTACAGCATTGCATGCCTCACGACTTTCTGTAGAAGCACCACCTTTGTTCATAAGCATACACCATCGTTCGCCAATCTACTTCTCCGTCAGTGCAGCCTTCAGCCATCTGCATTCATCGGTTATCATGTAGAAGACCCAAAGTCCACAGTCCATTGACATCTCAGTTTTAGATAATTTCATTGTTCCCAAGAGAAAGAAAGTCAATAAACACACCCTTGCCAAACAGGATATCTAAACCTCCCCTTAACTCTTATCCCTCCCCCCATTATTTACCTCTGCTGTTGCTGTGGTAGTGCTGATGGTTTCCTTTTGAACATAGCTTATAGCATGCAATGGAAGTTTTCCCCCATACTCTTATGGGGGAAGTTTTCCCCCATAAGACTTAAACACTCTTTATACAAGAATCATATCTTTGAAGTAATTCTTATGAGAACTTATTCATATTTCTAATGTGAATCAGTAGGACATGTAGGTCTACACAACCCCTTTCAATCTTGTTCATCTTCAATATGGTAATATTACTTCTAGACCCACTAGAGAATCACCTTCGCTCCTATCTATTCCCTTACATTGGCGTTCAACCTCATTAGCTAACAGTTCACCCATCTCTAGCTTCTATGTATCTCTAAGTCCTCTATCATCTGTATTATAAGCCTCTGATTATATCTTTATGCTGGTCATAAAAGTGAAATCATACAGTATCTATCCTTTTGTGTCTGGCTAATTTTGCTCAGCGTTATGTCCTTAAGGCTCATCCATCTTGTAATGTGCTTCAGGATGTCATTTTGTCTTACTGCTACATAATATTCCATCGTATGTCTATACCACATTTTGTCGATCCACTTGTCTGCTGATGGGTATTTGTTTGTTTCCATTTTTTGGTGATTGTGAGTAATGCTGCTATGGATATTGGTGTGCAAATGTCTGTTTGTGTCGTTGCTTTCAGCGCTTCTGGGCATATACCAAGTAGTGCTATTGCTGGGTCATAGGGCAACTCAATATTTAGTTTCCTAAGGAACTGCCGAACAGTCTTCCATTGTGACTGCACCATTCTACATTCCCATCAGCAGTGCATAAGTGTCCCAGTTTCTCCATATCCTCTCCAACATTTATAGTTTCCTATTTGTTTACTAGCAGCCATTCTTATGGGTGTGAGGTGGTATCTCATTGTAGTCTTGATCTGCATTTCCTTTATAGCCAATGAAAATGAGCATCTCTTCATGTGCTTTTGAGCCATCTGTATTTGCTCTTCAGAAAAATGCCTATTCATATCTTTAGCCCATTTTAGAATTGGGTTGTTTGCTCTTTTGTTGTTGAGTTGTATGATTTCTTTGTATATACAGGAAATCAAACCTTTGTCCTATATGTGATTTCCAAATATTTTCTCCCATTGAGTTGACTGTCTCTTCACCTTTTTGACAAAGTCTTTTGAGGTGCAGAAGCATTTGATTTTGAGGAGTTCCCATTTATCTATTTTTTCTTTTTTTGCTTCTGCTTTGGGTTTAAAGTTTAGGAAGCTACCTCCTACTACTAGGTCTTGAAGATGTTTCCCTACATTTTCTTCTAGAAGCTTTATGGTGCTAGTTCTTATATTTAGGTGTTTGATCCACTTTGAGTTAATTTTTTCCTAGGGTGTGAGATAGGGGTCCTCTTTCATTCTATTGGCTATTGATATCCAGTTCTTCCACGCCCAATTATTGAAAAGACTATGTTGCCCCAGTTCAGTGGATTTGGGGGCCTTGTCAAAAATCAGTTGACCATAGATTTAGGTCTATTTCTGCACTCTTGATTCAATTCCATTGGTCAGTACTTCTATCTTTGTGCCAGTACCATGCTGTTTTGACCACTGTGGCTTTATAATAGGTTTTAAAGTCAGGGAGTGTTAATCCTCCCACTTTGTTCTTCTTTTTTAGGATGCTTTTAACTATTTAGGATCTCTTTCCCTTCCAGATGAATTTGGTAGTTAGCTTTTCCAAATCTTCTAAGTAGGTTGTTGGAATTTTGATTGGTACTTTGTTGAATCTGTAGATCAATTTTGGGAGAATTAACATCTTAACTATATTTAGCCTTCCTATCCATGAACAGGGAATATCTTTCCACCTATTTAGATCACCTTTGATTTCTGTTAGCAAAGTTATGTAGTTTTCTGTGTACAAGTTCTTTACATCCCTAGTTAAGTTCATTCCTGAGTATGTGATTCTTTTAGTTGCTATTTTGAATGGAATTTTTTCCTTAACTGACTCCTCAGCTAGCTCATTGCTTGTTTATAGAAATGTTACTGATTTGTGCACATTAATTTTATATCCCGCCACCTTGCCAAATTTGTTTATTAGCTCAATCCTGTAGATTTCTCAGGATCTTCCAAGTATAGTATCATATCATCTGCAAATAATGAGAGTTTACTTCTTCCTTTCCAATTTGGATGCCTTTTATATCTTTGTCCTGTCTGATTGCTCTAGCTAGAACTTCTGGTGCAATATTGAATAATAGTGGTGACAGTGGAATCCTTGTCTTGTACTTGATCTTAGAGGGAAAGCTTTCAGTCTCTCTCCATTGAGTATGATGCCGACTATCAGTTTTTCATATATTCCCTTTATCATATTGAGGTAGTTACCTTTGATTCCTATCTTTTGGAGTATTTTTTATTAGAAAAGATGCTGAATTTTGTCGAATGCTTTTTCAGCATCAACTGAGATGATCATGTGATTTTTCCCTTTTGATTTGTTAATGTGCTATATTACATTAATTAATTTTCTTGTGTTGGACCATCCTTGCATTTCTGGTATAAACCCCACGTGGTCATGGTGTATAATTCTTTTAATGTGCTGTTGGATTTGATTTGCTAATATTTTATTGAGAATTTTGGCATCTATGTTCATTAGGGAGATTGGCCTGTGGTTTTCCTTTCTCATAGCATCTTTACCTGGTTTTGGTAATAAAATGACATTAGCTTCATAAAATGAGTTAGGTAGGGTTCTTTATTCCTCAATTTTTTTGGAAAAGTTTCAGCAGGATTGGTGTTAGTTCTTTATGGAATGTTTGATAAAATTGCCCTGTCAAGCCATCTGGCCCTGGGCTTTTCTTTGTAGGAAGATTTTTGATGATTGATTGAATCTCTTTACTTGTGATTGGTTTTTTGAGATCTTCTATTTCTTCCTGAGTCAGTGTAGTTTGTTTGGGTGTCTCCAGGAATTTGTCCATTTCATCTAAGTTGTCTTGTTTGTTGGCATATAGTTGTTCATAGTATCCTCTTATGATTTCTTTTATTCAGGGTCTGTGGTAATGCACCCCTTCTCTTTTCTGATTTTGTTTATTTGCATTCTCTCTCTTTTTACCTTTGTCAGTCTTGCTAGTGGCCCATCAATTTTATAATTTTTAAACTTATAAATTTATAAGTTTATAAATTTATAAATTTATAAATTGGGTTTTAAATTTTTAAACCCAACTTTTGGTTTTATTGATTCTTTTTATTGTTCTTTTGTTCTTCCATTCATTTAACTTTGTTTTAATTTTTGTTATTTCTCTTCTATTTGCTTTAGGGTTAGTCTGCTGTTCTTTCTCAAGTTCCTCCAGGTGAGCTGTTAAGTCCTCAATTTTTGCTCTTTCTTGTTTTTTAATATAGGCATTTAGGGCAATAAATTTCCCTTCCAGCACAGCCTTTGCTGCATCCCATAAGTTCTGAGAAGTCATAGTCTCATTTTCTTTCATCTCCAGATAGCTACTGATTTCTCTGGCAATTTCTCCTTTGACCCACTGGTTGTTTAAGAGTGTATTATTTAATCTCGGTGTAGTTGTGAATGTTCTCATTCTTTGGTGGTTATTGAGATCCAGCTTCATCCTATTGTGATTAGAGAAAATGCTTTGAATAATTTCAATATTTTTAAATGCATAAAGACCTGTTTTGTGCCCCAGCGTATGATCTATCCTGGAGAATGTTCAGTGAGCACTAGAGAAGTATGTATAACCTTGTGCTTTGGGGTGCAATGACCTATATATATGTCTGTTAGGTCTAATTCATTTATCAAGATATTTAACTTCTCTATTTCCTTGTTAATCTTCTGTTTTGTTGTTCTATTTATAGAGGAGAGTGGTGTATTGAGGCCTCCTACTATTATTGTTGAAACATCTATAGCTCTCTTCAGTTTTGCCAATGTTTGTCTAATGTACTTTGGAGAAGTATGTATAACTTTGAGATTTTATGCTCCTTGATTGGGAGCATAAACATTTATGATTGTTATTTCTTCTTGGTTAATTGTCTCTTTTACTAATATATAGTGTCCTTCTTTGTCTCTTATGATGTCCTTACATTTAAAGTCTATTTTGACTGATAGTAGTATAGCTATTCCTGCTTTCTTTTGGTTATAACTTGCATGGCAAATCTTTTTCCATCCTTTCACTTTCAATCTACTTGTATCCTTGTGTCTAAGATGAGTCTCTTGTAAGTAGTATATAGATGGATTATGTTTCTTAATCCATTCTGTCAATCTGTATTTTTTAATTGGTAAATTTAGTCTATAACATTCAAGGTTATTACTGAAAATGTGTTTCTTGATTTCATCATCTTACCTTTTTCATTTTCTTGTCAGATCTATATATTTCTTTCCCTCTTTCTCTTTGTATTCTTTAAATTACCCTTAGTGGTACTCTTCAATTCTGTGCTCTCCTCCAGACGTCCCTCTCCTGTCTTTATTTTTTTTTCAGCTGACAGAACTCCTTTGAGTATTTCTTGGAGGGCTGGTCTTTTGTTGACAAATTCTTTCAGGACTTCTTTGTCTTTGAAAACTTTAATCTCTCCCTCAGTTTTGAAGAACATTTG
>PVIY010026003.1:0-35954 GCA_004026745.1 Myrmecophaga tridactyla | reverse complement strand
TGAGTGTCATTTATCCTCAGAACTTTGGAGAGCAGCAGTTCTACACTTTCCAAGGGCCTACATGGCAACCCACCTCTCTAAATGTAACCTTGGGGGATGTTGAGACCACCTTTTCCTCAATTCCACCCTCTCCAAGCATCAGGCCGCACCTGGGCTCTATGCCATCTCCAGGGCACATGCTCAACCCCTCTGTACAATGTGGTGGCAGCTAAGCTCTCCCCAATTCCCAAGGAATGTGCTCCACCCTCTCCAAGTCCTGAGGTGACACAGCTCTTCCACCACAATGAGGTGGAAGGCCCACCCGCTGCCTTCAGAGTAAACTAACCTCTTAAAGTGCTTGGATGAGTATGCTCTCCTGACCCAAGGTTTCTTGATTTCAGACCTTAGCTTCCATAGTTCTGCCTTTGAGTTTATTTTGCCTCCAATTTGTCCCTTTTTGCCCAGACGGGCAGTAGTTTTGTTTATATAGATCTGCAATACTCTTGTTGATTTTCTGTGCATTAGGCCGGGATTATGCCAATCAGACTAAAGGAATTTCCACAAATCTTTCCTGATACTCCATTTCTAATCCTGGATTTTCCTGAAATGGCTGACTGGTTGCAGGCTTGGTTAAATCTTCATATGTAGCACTATTTTCTGCAGTCTCCCTTTCTGGAAACTAAGAATTTTCCAGACCATCAAATTCTGTTTTTTTTCAACACCCAAGAGTTCAGTTCTCAACTTATCTCTTTCCTATCATATTTCACGATAGGCTGCAAGGAGAAACCAGGTTGCAGTTTCCACATTTAATTTGGAAATCTTTTCAGCTAAATATCCAAGTTAGTGGATTTTAAAATCTGACTTCCTTCTAAAGCCAGCAGTCAGTTTTGATAAATTTTCTGCAACTTTAAAACAAAGATAGCCTTCCTTCCAGTTTTCAATAACATGTGGATCATTTCTGTTTAAGGCCTTATCAGAGGTATCTTTAGAGTCCACAATTCTACCAGCAGTCTCTTCAAAGCATCCTAGGCCTTCTCTGTCAAACTCCTCTCAACTCTTCCAGGTTCTTCCCAATTACCATTTAAAAAGCTGTTTCAACATCTTTGGTATTTGCAAACCGCAAAAGCACCCCACTTCTCTGGTACCAATTCTGTTATTCTGAAAGCTGCTGGAATGTGATATACCAGAGATGGAACAGCTTTTAAAAAGGGAAATTTATTAAGTTGCAAGTTTACAGTTCTAAGTTAACAGTTCTAAGGCCATAAAAATGTCCAAATTAAGGAAAGGCTATAAGAATGTCCAAATTTAGGCATCCAGGGAAATATATCTTGGTTCAAGAATGCTGATGATGTTCGGAATTTCTCTCTCAGCTAGAAAGGCATGGCAATGTCTTCTAGCTTTCTCTTCAGGAATCTTCAATGGCTTCCCCAGGTCTCTGTTTGTTCTGTTGGCTCTGTTGGTTTTGGTGGCTCTCTAGCTTTTTCCAAAATGGTTCCCTGTTAAAGTGCTCCTGTAAGCAGCCCTGCCTTGAATGGCTGGAGACACATCTCCACGGAAAAACATCTAATCAAAAGTTACCTCTCACAATTGGGTGGGTCACATCTCCATGGAAACAATATAAAAGATCCCACCCAGCAATATTGAATGAGGATTAAAGAACTTGGATTTTCTGGGGGCACACAATATATTCATACCAGCGTAAGTAATAATTTTGAATGTTAACGGACTAAACTCACCAATTAAAAGGCCAGAACAGATTAAGAACTATGACCCATCTATATGGTACCTGCAAGATACTCATTCTTGACCCAAAGATACAAATAGATGAAAAGTGAAAGGATGAAAAAAGATGGTCCATGCAAGCTGTAACCAAAATGAAGCAGGAGTAGCTATACTAATATCAAATAGACTTTAAATGAAAAGAATTCATAAGAGATAAAGAAGGACACTACATATTAATAAAAAGGACAATTCACCAAGAAGAAATAATAATCATAAATGTTGATGTTCCAAGGAGATCCAAAGTACGTGAGGTAAACATTGGCAAAACTGAAGTGAGCAACAAATATTTCAACAATAATAGTGGGAGAATTCAATATACTAGTCTCCTTTATAATAGAAAAACTAGACAGAGGATTAACAATGAAATAGAGAAGTTAAATGATTTTGATAAATTAGTCATACCTAACAGACATCCATAGATCATTATACCCCCAAATACCAGGATATACATTCTTCTCTAGTGCTCATGGAATGCTCTCCAGGATAGATCGTATGCTGGTGCATAAAACAGGTCTTTATAAATTTAAAAACATTGAAATTCTTCAAAACACTTTCTCAGATCACAGTGGAATGAAGCTGGAAATCAATCATCACCAAAGAACCAGAACTTTCATAAATATATGGAGATTAAATAAGCACTCAAACTACTAGTGGGTCAAAAAGAAATTGCTAGAGAAATCCATAAATATCTGGAGATGAATGAAAACAAGAATACAACATATCAGGGCTTAAGGGGTGTGGCAAAGGCAGTGCTGAAAGGGAAATCTATTGCCCTAAATGCTTATAATATAAAATAAGAAAGATAAAAAATTGTGGGCTTAACTGCTCATCTGGAAGAACTAGAGAAAAGATCAGCAAACTAACCCCAAAGCAAACAGAAGAAGAGAAATAACAAAGATTAAAGCAGAATTAAATGAATTAGAGAAAACAGGAACAATAGAAAGAATCAATAAAATGAAAAGCTGGTTCTTTGAGAACATCAGAAAAACTCAATGAACCCTTAGCTAGGCTTTCAAAAAAAGAGTGGATGCAAATAAACAAAATTAGAAATGAGGGGGGCTTCATTACCACAGAACCTGAAGAAATAATCATAAAAAACCTAAGCAAATACTGTGAATAACTATACACCAACAAACTAGACAACTTAGATGAAATGAAAACCTAAAAACACATGGACAGGCTACACTGAGTCGAGAAGAAACAGATGATCTCAACAAACCAATCATGAGTAAAGAGATTCAATCAGTAATAAAAATCTTCCTACAAAGAGACACCCAGGGCCAGATAGCTTTGCAGGGGAATTTTATCAAACATTCCAAAAAGAACTAACACCAATCCTGCTCAAAGTATTCCAAAAATAATTGTGGAAAAAGTAACACTACCTAATTCATTTTATGAAGCTAACATTACACTAATGCCAAAACTGGGTAAAAATGTGTAAGAAAGGAAAACCACAGGTCAATCTCCCTAATTAATATAGATGCAAAAATTCTCCAAATAATATTAGGAAATCAAATCAAATTTACACAGTAAAAGAATTATACACCACATCTAAGTGGGGTTTATACCAGGAATGCAAGGATGGTTCAACACAAGAAAATCAATTAATGTAATACAGCACATTAAAAAATCAAAAGGGAAAAAAATCACATGACCTTTTTGATTGATGCTGAAAAAATATTTGACAAAATTCAACATCCTGTTTTGATAAAAACACTTTAAATGGTAGGAATCAAAGGGAACTTCCTCAATATGATAAAGGCATATATGAAAACACATAGCCAGCATCTTTCTCAATGGTGAAAGAATGTAAGCCTTCCCTCTAAGATCCGGAATGAGACATGGATGCTCTCTGTAACCACTATTATTCAACATTGCACTAGAAGTTCTAGTTAGAGCAGTCAGGAAGGAAAAAGAAATAAAAGGTATCCAAATTAGAAATGAAAGAAGTAAAGCTTCCATTATTTGCAGATTACATAATAATATACTTGGACAATCCTGAGAAATCTACAGCAAAGTTACTTGAGCTAATAAACAAATTAGCAAGGTAGTGGTATAGAAAATTAATGTGCAAAAGCCTGTAATGGAGAGGGCCATGGTGGCTCAGCAGGCAGAGTTCTTGCCTGTGATGCTGGAGACCTGGGTTCGATTCCCAGTGCTTGTCCATGCAAACAAACAAACAAAAAATACAGTAATGATTCTATGTGCAACCAATGACCTGAGGAGACAATTAAGGGAAAATTCCATTTAAAATAGCAGCTAAAAGAATCAATTATCTAGGAATAAACTAACTAGGGATGTAAAAGACCTTTACACAGAAAACTACATAACATAGCTAAGTGAAATAAAAAAAGATCTAAATAGGTGGAAATACATTCCCTGTTCATGGATAGGAAGGTTAAATGTAGTTGAACTGTCAATTTTACCCAAATTGATCTATAGATTCAACACAATACCAATTAAAATTCCATCAACTTACTTTGAAGACTTGGAATAGCTAGTTATCAAATTCATTTGGAAGGGAAAGAGACCTCGAATAGACAAAAATATTCTAAAAAAAGAGAGAATGATGTGGGAGAATTAGCACTTTCTGATTTAAAAGCTTATTATAAAACTACAGTGGTCAAAATGGCATGGTACTGGCACGAAGATAGAAGTATTGGCTAATGGAATTGAATTAAGAGTGTGAGTATAGACCACCAAATTTATTGTCAATGGATTTTTGACAAAATCACCAAATACACTGAACTGGGACAAAATAGTCTTTTCTATAAATGGGCATGGGAGAACTGGATAAAGAATGAAAAAGGATCCTTACCTTATACCCTATACAAAAATTAACTCAAAGTGGATAAAAGACCTAAATATAGGAACTAGTACCATAAAACTCCTAGAAGAAAATATAGGGAAACATCCTCATGATCTAGTAATTGGAGGTAGCTTCCTAAACTTTACACCCAAAGCACAAGCAATAAAAGAAAAACTAGATAAATGGGAACTCCTCAAAATCAAATGCTTTTGTGCCTTAAAAGACTTTCTCAAAAAGGTGAAGAGGCAGCCAACACAATGGTAGAAAATATTTGGAAATCACATGTGAGATAAAAGTTTGATAACCTGTATAAAGAAATCATAAAATTCAATAACAAAAGAACAACCACCCAATTATAAAATGGGCTAAGTAAACGAATAGACATTTATTCCAAAGAGCAAATACAGATGTCTAAAAAGCGCATGAAGAAGATGGCGGCTTAGTGAGGTGTGGGATTTAGTTTGTCCTCCAGAACAGCTAATAAATAAACAGGAAAAGTACAGAACAACTGCTGGGGCCACGTCAGTGACTGGACACATAGCATACTCCAGTCTGGACAAGTTGGACTGGCTGCAAACCGACCCAGAACCATGAATTCCCCAAACCATGGTGGCCAGCACCCCTCCCCCATAGGCTGCTTCCCAGAGGGGCTAAGAAAGTGACTTTACTAGCATCAGGGGCTGAGTGCAACCAAGCTCCAATTGTGAATTCAATTAACAAATTCTGACTGCAAAAAAATAGCCCCCCAGCTCAGTTGAACCTCGAGCAAAAAAGGAGCCAGAACCCTTCGGTGCAGAGGAGGCAGGACTGACAGAAAAAGAAAAAGAAAAAGGAAAAAAAAACAGAGGTTTTTGGATCACACAGCACAAAATACTTGAAAGGGTCTAAGTTCTGAAGGAAAGGAGAGGGCATATAGGACCTGGAGATACACAAAGCAACTTACTAACTTAAGCTCTTGATTGGCAAACCTGAGGAACAGGGGTCCTGCTTGAAAAGGATTTTTTTTTCTTTTCTTTTTTTGTGGCTGTGTTTTCACAGGTTGACTGCTGTTTGGATATAGCTGCAAGACTTCTCAGGCTCCAACTGCTCCAGGCATGGGCAGAATTAAGCTTGTTTAAGAGTTTGTCTGGAAGCTGTGCCTTCTGCAGGAGAGGGGTGGGGCCCAGCTCAGATGGAATCCCTCTCTCAAGGAATTCAGACCCCAGAATCTGGAAAAGTGCAGCATTTAAAGCCAACCTATAACCTCTCATCTGTCTCGACCATGCCCCCAGCAGGGAGTCTCCTGAAGTTAAAGGTACCATATCACCTTATGCTGATGGGACCCACCGGCAGATGATCACTGCATACCAGGCAAGATATGAAAAACACGGAGTCCAGAGGCTTCATCGGAAAGTCTTTCAACCTGCTGTGTCTCACCGTCAGGGAAAACTGATGCGGGTGACTCTTTTCATCTGAGAGGAGGCCAGTTTGATCTGGGAAAATCTGTCTGGGGTCTATAATACCTAAGTAGACCCTCCTAATGGGGGGTGGGAGACACAATACAGGCAGGGCAAGAAACAAAAAAAAACAGAACTGAAAAATTCTGATCTGTTAAACAAAACTAAGGTAGAGGTTTAGAATAAGCTGAACTGAATGTCAAAGAACAGATAGACAACAAAGTCATCCAGCAAGAAAATCCTAGGTTAAAAAAAAGTGAAAACAATCTCCAGAATAAACAAATTAAGGAATTAAATGCCTAGACACCAGCAAAAAATAATAAATTATACCAGGAAAATTGAAGATATGGCCCAGTCAAAGGAACAAACCAACAGTTCAAATGAGATACAGGGGTTGAAACAATTAATTCAGAATGTTTGAACAGACATGTAAAACCTCATCAAAAATCAAATCAATGAATTGAGGGAGGATATAAAGAAGGCAAGGAATGAACAAAAAGAAGAAATTGAAAGTCTGAGAAAAATCACAGAACTCATGGGAATGAAGGGGACAGCAGAAAAGATGAAAAAAAAAACAATGGAAATCTACAATGTTAGATATCAAGAGGCAGAAGATAGGATTAATGAACTGGAGGCTGGGACATCTGAAATCCAACTAGCAAAAGAAAATACAGGGAAAAGAATGGAAAAAAGCAGGAACTCAGGGGATTGAATGACAACATGAAGTGCACAAATATATGTGTTGTGGGTGTCCCAGAAGGAGAAGAGAAGGGAAAAGGAGGAGGAAAAAGTAATGGAGGAAATTATCACTGAAAACTTCCCAACTCTTATGAAAGACTTAAAATTACAGATCCACAAAGTGCAGCATACCCTAAACAGAATAGATCCAAATAGATGTACTCCAAGACACTAATTAGAATGTCAGATGTCAAAGAGAAAGAGAGAATCTTGAAAGTAGCAAAAGAAAAGTAATCCTTCACATACAAGGGAAGCCCAATAAGACTATGCGTAGATTTCTCAGCAGAAACCATGGAAGTTAGAAGACATTGGGATGATATATTTAAGATATTAAAAGAGAAAAACTGCCAACCAAGAATTCTATATCCAGCAAAATTGTCCTTCAAAAATGAGGGGGAAATTAAAACATTTTCAGACAAAAAAGATCACTGAGAGAATTTGTGACCAAGAGACCAGCTCTGCAAGAAATACTAAAGGGAGCACTAGAGACAGATAGGAAAAGACAGGAGTTAGAGATGTGGAGAAGAATGTAGAAATGAAAACTATCAGTAAAGGTAAAAAGAAGAAAAATTAAATATGACATATAAAATCCAAACAGCAAAATGGTAGAAGAAAGTACTGCCCTTATGGTAATAATACTAAATGTTAATGGGTTAAACTCCTCAATCAAAAGACATAGTCTGGCAGAGTGGATTAAAAAACAGTACTTATTTATATGCTGTCTACAGGAGATGCATCTTAGACCCAAGGATAAACATAGGTTGAAAGTGAGAGGTTGGGAAAATATATTTCATGCAAACGACAATCAGAAAAGAGCAGGAGTAGTCACACCAATATCCAACAAATTAGACTTCAAATGTAAAACAGTTAAAAGAGACAAAGAAGGACACTATGTATTAATAAAAGGAACACTTCAACAAGAAGGCATGACAATCATAAATATTTATGCACCAAGCAGAGTGCTCCAAAATATGTGAGGAAAACACTGAAGAGAGAAATAGACACATCTACCATAATATTTGGAGACTTCAATTCCCCACTCTTATCAATGGACAGAACATCTAGACAGAGGATCAATAAAGAAGCAGAGAATTTGAATAATACAACAAATGAGCTAGACTTAACAGACATTTTTGGAACATTACATCCCACAACAGCAGGATACACCTTTTTCTCAAGTGCTCATGGATCATTTTCGAGGATAAACCATATGCTGGGTCACAAAGCAAGTCTCAATAAATTAAAAAGCATTGAAATCATACAAAACACTTTCTCAGATCATAAAGAAATGAAGTTGGAAATCAATAGTAGGCAGAGGGCCAGAAAATTCACAAATATATGGAGGTTAAACAACACAGTCTTAAACAATCAATAGGTCAAAGAAGAAATTACAAGAAAAATCAGTAAATATCTCAAGGCAAATGAAAATAAAAGTACAACATATCAAAATTTATGGGATGCAGCAAAGGCAGTGCTAAGAGGGAAATTTATTGCCCTAATGCCTATGTCAAAAAAAGAAGAAAGAGCAAAAATTGAGGAATTAACTGTCCACTTGGAAGAATTAGAGAAAGAGTAACTCTGAAATTTGTTCTATAACTAATTCTTGTGGTGTGCTTTGAAATGTATTGCTTTTTAATATATATGTTATTTTTCACAATCAAAAAAGTCAAAACAATGGGTTTCTAATGGATGCTAAAGAGGGGAGCAAGGGGAAACACAGATGATGCTGAGCCATGTGGTGCAGCTAAGGTAAAATAGAGAATGGCCTTGGTTTTCCATTCCAATGCACATGTGGACGCTGTGGTCCAGCCTGCTGGGTTTGGCTGGGAAGATCTGAATAGAAACCCTGATTTGCACAGCTACCAAGAAGGTAATCTGCATAATTCAACTCAGCCTCATTCAAAAGAGCCCAAGTACCAGCCACAAGGGAAAGCCAAATGGGGAAGAGGGACATGAAAGACAGAGGAGTCTGACCAAGCCACCAATGGGAGGCTGTTTAAACTAGCGTCACCATGGTGTATGTGCCAGCCCCCAGGG
Source organism: Myrmecophaga tridactyla (assembly GCA_004026745.1). Taxonomy (NCBI): domain Eukaryota; kingdom Metazoa; phylum Chordata; class Mammalia; order Pilosa; family Myrmecophagidae; genus Myrmecophaga; species Myrmecophaga tridactyla. The sequence continues at coordinate 27,173 of PVIY010026003.1, read as the reverse complement.
TAGAGGGCCCTGAGCCTGATTACGATAGGAAGTAGGGATGTCATTTTTCTTTTTTGTACTATTTAGATTTTGAATAGTTTATGAACATATGAGAAAATCTAGACTTCAAGTTTCTGTCCAGCAATATCATGCCGAGTCTAATTCTGACAGGTACTTCCCATTGATTAGATGCCAATAAAAAAAAGTGGTTCATCTTGGTGAAAGGACTGCTACCTGTATTTTTCAGATTTCAGAACCATTTCTTGTCATACATTTTTTCTTGATTGATAACCAAACACCAATCCATTTTAGTTCTCATCATTTTGATTCTATAAAGATTTAGTGATCAGCAATCAAATGTGAACTTGAAAAAAAATTAAGAGTAAGTCACAGCAAATTCTGACATGTATTTTATACTGTTTTTAACTCATTATAAAAATGTTTGCAACAAGTTATCCAGCCTTGTGTTTTAAGAATCCCAACTCTCAGTTAATTGAAATGAGAGTTAATTGAAACAAGGATGTTAGCAGCTTTCTAATTAGTACAATAAATCTAACCAAAGAAGTGGTCATCATAGTAAACAAAATAATGTCAGTTTTCAAAGAGGTTTATACACAAAAATATATAGATTAAAAGTGTTAGAGCCAGATGGGAAACGCTGAAGATTTTTCTATTTCAAAATAGAAAAAAATAACTTTAAAAATCATTCCATGTTTTAATTGCAATGTTTCAATAATAGATGACAATTATTGTTTTAGAAAGATAAGTAAAAACTTTGATCCCAAACCAAGGTATAGTAAGCCCTTATTTTAGAGATTAAATTATTATACTTGTCACTAAATTCTTTATTAATCTATAAATTAAAAAAAAACAGAGGTTAAAAAAGATACTAACTAGGCCTCCAGTTATCTAAAGGCATGAATATGACTGAACATTTCACCATTCCTTACTCACAGGGCAGTAAGCAGGAGACCTCATTTTCTTTTCATGCAGAACTCTTTGTAGGGCTGCTTGAGTGTCCTCACAACATCGTGGCTGGTTTCCCCAGAGCAAGTGATTCCAAAAGCTGAGAGGAAAATTAATGACTTTTATGACCTCTTGTTACAAGTTATATCCCCACACTCACAGCATATACTGCATTAGAAGTGCACCATTGAGTCTAGCCCTCCTTACAGGCAAAGGGAGAATTAGATTCCTTTCAAAGGGAGCAGTGTCAAGTTGTGCATATATCTAAAAACACAGGAGGGTCTGTGCTCTGGCTAAAATGTGGTAGATTCTTAGTAAATGCTTGTTGAATGTTGCAGTCTGCATCTTTTATCAGTAGCAGAATGGTTGTGAGTTATTAAACAGGAAAATGTGCTTTAAAAACTTATTTGGAAATTAGGATGCAAGAGATTAATGTACCAAAGCAGTCTCTTAATTATTTACAGTGGATGATTTCAAATAATTTTCTTCAGTTAAATTTCCTCTGAAAGGTAGAATTTGTAAATTACCCATTTTGCTGGAACCAGCCACTGAGAATGAGAACAGTTAAAGCAGCTAAGATAGCATTAAAAAATTTAGATGAAAAGTTGGAATTTCTGTATTATCAGGGTTAGGATTCAGCTACTGAAGTTTCTGGGGCATAGGACTTAACTAAAGCTTTTCCAACATTAATGATACAAAATTGACATGAACCTGGAATAAAATTTTCTTGGGCATTTTTTCCATTGAGTTGAAATATGGAGGTCATGTTGCTGTCCCTCAAAGCCAGTCTACTTTTTTGAACATAATTATCATTGATAGTAATGAAGCAGTTTTATATCTATTTAAATTTTTTCACTAGTTTCCTGATTTAATAAACAAATAATTTTCTGACAAATTTGAAAATTTCAGAAAAATAGCAAAATCAGTATTTTCTTACCCCACTATACAGAAATAGACACACTTTTAAATATTTGGTGCAGTTTATATTTCAATGTATAATTATAAAATTACTTCATAGTTGAGTCATACTTCTTACATTGTATTTTATCTTGATTTATTCATTTTAACTTTAATATTCTGAGCATTTCCCCCTGGCATTAAAAAAATTGAAAACATTTTGGCCTCCCAGCATAACTGAAAATGTTTTCATGGTATGACACATGTATCTTTTTTTTTCCTTTGCTTTTTAAAAACTTTTTTATTGTATAGTATAACATATATACAAAGCAAAGAAATAAAAAAGCAATTGTTTTCAGAGCACTCTTCAACAAGTAGTTACATGACAGATCCCAGACTTTGTCATGGACTACAATACATTCCTCTCAGGTTTTTCCTTCCAGCTGCTCCAGAACATAGGAGGCTAGAAGGCTTAAATATTTTTTATCATCCCAATTGACTTTTTTTCCTTCTTTTTTTGTGGAAAAGAACATATATTCAAAAAAGCAATACATTTCAAAGCACAACACCACAATTATTTGTAGAACATATTTCAGAGTTTGATGTGGGTTGCAATTCCATGATTTTAGGTTTTTACTTCTAGCTGCTCTAAGATACTGGAGACTAAAAGAGATATCAATTTAATGATTCAGGATCCATATTCATTTGTTAAATCTTATCTTCACTGTACAACTCCACCATCACCTTTGATCTTTCCATCCCTCTCTTTAGAGGTGTTTGGGCAATGGCCATTCTAAATTTTTCATACTGGAAGTGTCTGTCACTAATATGGGGTAGGGAGATGGAACTATCTGATGTTCTGGAGAGGCTGGACCCTCTAGGTTTAAGGACTTATCTGGACGAGGGACCCATTTGGAGGTTGTAGGTTTCTGGAAAGTTACTCTAGTGCATGGAACCTTTGTGGAATCTTATATATTGCCCTAGGTGTTCTTTAGGGTGGGCTGAAATGGTACTGGTTGTGCTTTGGCAGGTTATGATAGGTATCAAGGTCTAACTGAATATTGCATAAGAGCAGCCTCCAGAGTAGCCTCTTGACTCTATGTGAACTCTCAACCATTGATACTTTATTAGATACACTTCTTTTCCCACTCTTGGTCAGGATGGAATTGTTAATCCCAGTTGATCAACTATTCCCAGTTGATTCCAGTGCCAGGGCTGGATTCATCCCTGGAAGTCATCTCCCATGTTATCAGGGAGTCTTTCACCCTTGGATGTCATGTCCCATGTAGGGGGAGGGCAATGATTTCACTTACAGAGTTGAGTTTAGAGAGAGTGAGGCCACATCTGAGCAACAGAAGAGGTCCTCCAGAACTAACTCTTAGGCATACCTATAGGTAGTCAAAGCTTCTCTGCTAACTACATAAGCTTCACATGAGTAAACCTCAGGACTGAAGGCATGGCGTATTGACTTGGGTGTCCCTTAAGTTTGACACAGTATCAGGGAGGTCCCTGATGGTAAGGTTTAATAGTTCCATATTCATTCTCCCATCCCTCAAGGAACTCTGCCAATACTTTTTGATTATCTGCTTAGTATACTCTAGGATCTATCCAGGGATTAAAATAATCTATACAGGATTAAAGGGCCTCTTTCTTATTCTTGGCTCCTTGTGTTTCAGTTGTTCAAATGAGCTATACAGATAGGTTGAGTTACATTATGCAGTATAGAATATTTCAGTCCCAGACCAAATAAAACTTTCTTCCTTTGGTCTTAAAGAGTGTGTGTGGTTCTAAAATATAGACACTGTTTTCCTTACCCCTGTGTTCTGAATTACTTTAACCCCAATTTGATTCGCTTTGTTCTTATCTCTAAATATCTAAATATTTATATATCTAAATATATATATATATAACAGCCTCTTGAAATCCAGAAATAATAATCACAACTCCAGACTTAATGTGTCTACTCTAAAAACTTTCAATGTAGGTCCTTGTTTTCTAATAAGCATTTCTAAAGGTGACCATACCATTGTTGCTCTTTTGTTTCTGGCTTATTTTGTCTCACCAAATGTCTCACATGTTCATTCGCATTGTTGCATGCCTCACGACTGTGTTCCTTTTTGTAGCAGCACAACCTTTGTTCATAAGTATACACCATCACTCACCAGTCTACTTCTCATTCAGTGCGTCCTTCAGCCCGCTGAATTCGTCATCATGTTCAGAGCCCAAAGTCCACAGTCCATCAACATTCTGATTTTAGATAATTTCATTGTTCTCAAGAGAAAGAAAACCAATAAACACACCCTCATTAAGTAGAAACTCTAAACCTCCTCTTAACTCTTGTCCCTCCCCCCATTATTTACTTCTGCTGTTGCTGTGGTAGTGCTGATGTTTTCCATTTGAACATACCCCATAGAATGCAATAGCAGTTTTCCCCCATACTCTGGACTTAAACACTCTTTGTACATGAATCATATCTTTGAAGTAATTCTTGCAAAAATGAATTCATATTTCTAGTGTTAATCAGTGGGACATGTAGGTCTATACAAACCCTTTCAGTCTTGTTCATCTTCAATATGGCAATATTTTTTATAGACCACTGGAGAACCACCTTCACTCCTATCTATTCCCTTACATTGAAGTTCAATCTCATTAGCTAATGGTTCACCCATCTCTAGCTTCTATGTATCTCTTAGTCCCCTATATTCTGTATTATAAGCCTCTGATTATGCCTTTAGGCTGGACATAAAAGTGGAATCATACAGTATCTATTCTTTTGTGTCTGGCTTATTTCACTCAACATTATGTCCTCAAGGCTCATTCATCTTGTCATGTGCTTCAGGACATCATTTCATCTTACTGCTGCATAATATTCCATCATATGTATGTACCACATTTTGTTGATCCTCTCCTCTGTTGATGGGCATTTGGTTTGTTTCCATCTTTTGGTGAGTGTGAATAATGTTGCTCTGAACATTGGTATGCAAATGTCTGTGTCACTGATTTCAGCTCTTCTGGGTATATACGAAGTAGTGCTATTGCTGAGTCATAGGGCAACTTATATTTAGTTTCCTAAGGTACCACCAAACAATATTCCATAGTGGCTGCATCATTATACATTTCCACCAGCAGTGCGTAAGTGTCCCAGTTTCTCCACATCCTCTCCAACATTTATAGTTTCCTGCTTGTTTAATAGTAGCCATTCTTATAGGTGTGAGGTGGTATCTCACAAAACTGTGTAGTTTTGATCTGCATTTCCCTTATACCCAATGAAAATGAATATCTTTTCATGTGCTTTTGAGCCATCTGTATTTGCTCTTCATAACTGAGACACTAAAAAAGTGTTATGCACTAAGTTTACTTGCCTGAAATCTATAACTTCCAGAGGGTTCCTAGGCCAGATAAGTCCTGAAACTCAGAGGGGGCCAGCCTCTCCAAGACTATCAACTAGTTCCATCCCCCTATCCTATACTGTCGACACCCCTTTCCAACATGAAAAAATTAGAATGGGAGTAGCGCAAAGACCCCTATAGAGTGGGAGAAGGATCAAAGGTTAATTAATTCTGTAATTGGAGCTTGGTTGAGCTGGACCCTTGCTACTAGTTAAGTGTATTGCCTTTCCCCTCAGGGAACCAGCCTGCCATGCCCATGAGAGAGGGGTTCCAGCTTGGGGTACTCAGTTCTTGTGGGATCTCAGCCATTCCCCCTGGTCCAGACTGGTGTACTCTGTAGGTCTGGTCACTGATGTTCCCCTAGCAGTTGTTCTCTACCATTCCTGGATATTTATTAGCAGATCTGGAGGGTGAACTAAATTCCACACCTCACTTTGCAGCCATCTTGCTCTGCCTCATCCTCCCTATCAGGATTTTAATCACTTTTCTCAAGTTGGGGGGTTAAAATTCCCCATTTCTTCTATGGATGATAAAAAAAACTGGTAGAGCAGATCTACAGAGGGCCCTGAGCCTGTGCTGACCGGATCAAAACAGTCTGCTTTCTCCTCTCCACTATTGGCTCTCTTCTCACAGATGCTGATGGAGTTGGCAAACCAATAGAGGGTTCAGCTACAGCCTCAAGGCTGTCAACTACTGTACTGAGGAATTGAGAAGGGCTGGTTGTGCATTTATACTTTATGTGCCTATGGGTGACCTAACTATGTGTCAGTAAACTGGGAGCACATGTAACTCTAAGAACAGGATCATCCTATTATTTAGAGCATGAATTTGTGAAAATAATAGTTATGTGGTATAATTAACAATTTAATTGCCATGTGTTCTAGTTTACTAGCTGCCAGAATGCAATATACCAGAAATGGAACAGCATTTAAAGAGGGGAATTTAAGTTACTAGTTTACAGTTCTAAGGCTGAGAAAATGTCCCAATTAAAACAGATCTATAGAAATGTCCAATCTAAGGAATCCAGGGAAAGATACCTTGGTTCAAAAAGTCTGATGACATTGAGCATTTCTCTCTCAGCTGGAAGGGTACATGGCAAACATAGTGATATCTACTGGCTTTCTCTCCAGGCCTCTTGTTTCTTGAAACTTCCTTGGAGGCATTTTCCTTTTCCATCTCTAAAAGTCACTGGCTGATGGACTCCCTGCTTCACAGTTCTGTGGCATTCTGAAGCTTTCTCCAAAATACTTCTTCTTTTATAGGATTCCAGTAAACTAATCAAGACCCACATAGAATGGGCAGAGACATAGCCCCATGTAATCAAGTTTAATACCCATAATTGGTTGAGTCACAGCTCTGTGGAGACAACCTAATCAAGTTTCCAACCAATAGTACTGAATAGGGGTTAGAAGAAACCATGGCTCTCACAAGATTGATTAGTATTAAAACATAGCTTTTCTAGGGTACATAAATCCTTTTAAACTGGCACACCATGTAACTTGAATTCCTATAACCTGGGGAGTACTTTTGTTTCAGCTCCAGTGGGAGTTTTCTTTTCAGAAAATCTAATCTCTTTCCACTGCTTCATTAATCATTAAAAATAGATATAGCTATACAATGATATTGTGGACCATTGATTATACACTTTGGATGAGTACATGGTATATGAATATGTAATATATATATATATCAATAAAAATAAATAATAAGAAAAAAGATCAAAGGAGAAGGTGGAGTTATAAAAGAGAAGATAGGATTTAACAAATTATTATTAACTCCTGAATCATTATATTGATATTTCCTTTTGTCAGCAGTGTCTTGGAGCAGCCAGAAGGAAAAGCCTAAAATTTTGGAAACTGTAACCCACACCAAACTCTGAAATCTGTTCTATAACTAATTGTTGTGCTGTGGTTTGAAATTTACTGCTTTTTTGTATATAAGTTTTCACAATAAAAAATAATTTTAAAAAAATTGATGCAGAAAATTTAAGATTAAATTTATCTTGTATTAAGCAATTAAGACTTTTCTTTCTTTATATATAAGACATTATATATATGTGTTGATTTTATTAGTTAAGAAAATGCCTGCTGGCTTAAAAATGGAAAATACAGATAATTTCAAAGAACCCACAAAAATTCCTAACACCCAGAGATCAGTCTTTTTTTGGCTCCTTCCAATAATACTAATCTTTCAAATCTTCAAATATGCCATGTGAATACATTTCTGCTTCTCAAATTCCTATGACCAATAATTCTCTCTTTACCATTTCTAACGGACAAATCCTTATTTTTCTCCTTTTTTAAAAATGCTTTTTTTTTTTTTTTTTTTACATGGGCAGGCACCGGGAACTGAACCCGGGTCCTCTGGCATGGCAGGCGAGAACTCTGCCTGCTGAGCAATTGTGGCCCGCCCTAAAAATGCAATTTTATTGAGATATATTCACATACCTTATAAGTCATCCAAGGTGTACAATCAATGCTTCACAATATCATCATATAGCTGTGCAATCATCACCACCATTTTTTAACATTTTCATTTCTCAAAAAATATATGTTTAAGAATAAAATAAAAATGAAAAAGAACATGAAAAACATCCCATGCCCGTTATCCCTGGTTTAAGGGAGCGTTAGTCACAAGGTTTTCACAATCACACAGTCACACTGTAAAAGCTATGTAGTTATGCAATCATCTTCAAGAATCAAGGTTACTGGATACAGTTCAACAGTTTCAGGTATTTCTAGCTATTCTAATCCACTCAGAATTAAAAATGGATATCTATATAATGCATAAAAATAGCCTCCAGAATGCCTCTAAACTCTATTTGAAATCTCTCATCCATTGAAACTTTATTTTGTTTCATTTCTCTTCCCCATTTTTGTCAAGAAGTCCTCAATCCCACAATGTTAGGGCCAGACTCACCCCCATGAGTCATTTCCCACTTTGCGAGGGAGATTTCCACTCCTGGGCGTCATTTCCCACACAGGGGGGAATGAGGTAGGGTTACTTGTGGAGTTGGCTTAGAGAGATGGGCCACACTTGAGCAACAAAAGAGGTTTTTGGGGGTGACACTTAGGCAGAATTATAAGTAGGCATTGTTTCTCTTCTGCAAGAATAAATTTCATAATGGCAAGCCCCCAAATCAAGGATTTGGTCCATTAAATTGGTGGCCCTCAATGCCTGTGAGGATATCTGGAATTCTTGAGGTGGGGAAGTTTACTATTTCCACATTTCCCCCAAGTCTCTCAGGGACCTTGGCAAATACTTTTTTAATCCCTGTCCAAATTTTATGAGATGCATTATGGCATCACACTAACCTATAAAAACCAATATGATCTCACTCCCTGTTCAAGCTTCCATGTAATTATGGTGTTTGAGTAAACTGACCATTCAAGTTAAATTAGATAGTGTGCTACAGAAAATAGAAATTTTGCACTGAATAAATCTTTCTTCCTTTGATCTCACACAGAAGTTGAAATTTTAAAACAGTCAAAAGCATCTTTAACCTGTAGTCTCACTTACTTTAATTCTAACCAGATCTGCTTCATTCATATCTCCCTTTGAATTATGATCTATTTTTAAGCTTCTTAAAACAGTTACTATATGGATAATGCTGAATTTCAGAGCAGCAGATCTCTAGCTCCGAGTCTCAGGTGTCATAAAGATACCCAAAGTTCTAGGAATTGAGGGGTTATACACAAAGAGCTCAGTATCTCAGAATTTAGAAATAACGATTACATCTCAGGAATATTTGTGACTACTATAAAAACTTACAAATTATAAAGGAAACTTTATAATAAGCCTTCCCTTTATAGTCTATACTTTTGGGTTCAATTTGTAGTTTGCACTTTATTGTATTAGTGAGGCATTATGTTTAGGTTGTTTCATTTCTGGATTATTATACTCAACATACTGTCCTCAAGGTCCATACACTAAGTTACATGCCTCATAGTTTTATTTCTTCTTGCAGTCATTCAATATTCCATTGTATGTGTAGACGACAATGTGCCATTCTGTTCATAAGTTGAGGTATCCTTAGGCCACCTCTATTCATTGCAAACTGTGAATACAGCTGCCATAAATACCACTGTGCAAATGTCCATTCATGTTCCTGCTTTTAATTCTTCCAATTATATGCCTAACAAGTACATAAACCAACTATTTGCTTGCTGAAGTAGAAAAGCCAATAATAAAATTTATTTGGAAGGGCAGTGTACCCTAAATAGCTAAAAATATCTTGAGAAAGAAATATGGAGTGGGAGGTCTCACACTACCTGACTTCAAAGTATATTACAAAGCTACAGTGATCAAAACAGCATGGTACTGGCATAAAGATAGCATAGTGGGCGGCTGCCGTGGCTCAGCAGGCAGAGCTCTGACCTGCCGTGCTGGAGGTCTGGAGTTCAATCCCTGGTGCCTTCTGCCCATATGCAAATTTAAAAAAAAAAAGATAGCATAGTGACCAATGGAATTGACGTGAGTGTTCAAAAATAGGCCCTCTCATCTATGGACAATTGATCTTTGGTAAGGTGGTCAAACAAATTCGATTGGAACAGAGCAGCCTCTTCAATAAATGGTATTTGGAGAACTAGATATCCATATCCCCCCAAATGAAATAGGACTATCTCACACCCTCTACAAAAATTAACTCAAAATAGATTAAAGACCTAAACATTAGAGCTAAGCCCATAAAACTTTCAGAAGAAAATGTAGGGAATATCTTAAAGATCTTGTGATAGGAGTTGATTTCCTAGACCTTATACCCAAAGCACGAGCAATGAAAGAAGAAATAGATAACTGGGATTTCTCAAAATTAAAAAACTTTCGTGTATCAAAGGATGTGCCAATTTGAAACTGTTGCATACCCTAGAAAAGCCATGTTCTTTAATCCTCGTTTAATTTTGCTGGGTGGATTTCTTTGTTTCTATGAAGATGTATCCCCACCGATTCAAGGTGGGGTTGCTACTGGAGTCCTTAAAGAGGGAACCATTTTGGAAAGAGCCAACAGAGCTCACAAAATCAGAGATCTTTGGAGATGCAGAAGGAAAACACCCCAGGGAATCCTTATGAAATAAGAAATCAAGAAAGAAAGCTAGCAGGTGGCATCTGCCTTTCTTGAGTGAAGGTAGCCCCCTTATTGGTACCTTAATTTGGACATTTTCACAACTTTAGAATTGTAAACTTGCAACTTAATAAATTCCCCTTTTTAAAAGCCATTCTGTTTCTGTTATATTGCATTCCAGCAGTTTTAACAAACTAAAACATATTTTGGTACTAGAGGAGTAGGATGCTGCTGTGGTTTGCAAATAGAAAACATGTTGGAACAGATTTTTTACATGGATAATGGGAAGATTCTGGAAGAGTTGTAAGGAGCTTTGAAGGAACTGTTGGTAGAAAGATGGACTCTAAAGATACTTCTGATAAGGCCCTAGACAAAAATTATGCATGTTATTGTAAACTGGAAGGAAGGTGATTCTTCTTTTAAAGTGGCAGAAAATTTAGCAAAATTGACTACTGGTTTTGGCTGGAAATCAGATTTTAATAACTATGAACTTGGATATTTAGCTGAAGAGATTTCCAAATTGAATGTGGAAAGTGCAGCCTGATTTCTTCTTGTAACTTATAGTGAAATGTGACAGTAAAGAGATAAGCTGAGAACTGAACTCTTGGGTATAAAGAAACCAGAAGTTTATGGTCTGCAAAATTCTGGTCTTCCAGAAAGGGAGACCTCAGGGAATCATTCCCCACATGAGGGCTTTTTAACCAAACAGAACCAGACAGTGATTTCAGAAAAAGGCAGGATTGGAGATGGAGTTATCCAGGAATGATTTGTGAGAAGTTCTATTGTCTGATGGTTATGATCCCAATGTACTACATAGAAAGCCAACAAGAGTGTTTTGGGAGTTGTATGAATGAAACCACTGCCAATTTGGACTAAAAGGGAGAGAAAAGGGACAAACTGAAGGAAAAATAACTTCAAAGGCAGAACAATGAAAACTGATGTCTGAAGCCAAGAAATCTCAGGTCAGGAGAGTGGACCCACCCATGCACTTGGAAAGGGTGAGTTTGTACCAAAGGCAGAGGGCAGATGTTTCAGTGCCCCAGGTCTCAAAAAGGGTGGAGCACATTCCTTGGTAATTGGGGAGGGCCTTGCTGCCACCACATTGTTCTGAGAAGTTAAGTGTGTGACCCAGATATGGCAGAGAGCTTGGGTGTTGCCCCCAATGCTTGGAGAGGGTGGAACCAAGAAAAAGATGGTCTCCCAATGTCCTTCAAGGTTGAAATTCTTACCACAGCATTTGGGGAGAACTGGATCCATGCATAGGCCCTTAGAAAGGATTGGATTGTCACTTTCTGAAGCCCTAAGGATAAATTACTCTCAGACTTTGAAATCTAATGGTATTTGCCCTGCAGGTTTTTGGAACTGTTTGGATACAGTGACCTCTATGTTCCTTCCAATTTCTCCTTATAGAAATGAGAATAAATATCCTATGACCTTCTCTCCTTTATATAATGGCAGCAGACAATTTGTTCTGAGTTTTACACATCTACAGCCAGAGAAGAATTTTGCCTTAGGACAGACCATGTCTGTAGCTGACTTTAATGAGATATGGTACTGTTTCTAACATTGTATTGTATTTGCATTGTTACTGAAATCATTTAAGGTTTTTTGATGTTGTAATGGAATTACATGTATTTGTATATAGGCCAAACCTGTCTTTAGGGGATTCAGACAGTGAGATGTGCCAGTTTGAAACCGTTGTGTGCCCTAGAAAAGCCATATCCATAATTCTCATTCAATATTTCTGGGTGGGATCTCTTTGATTTGTTTGCCTGAAGATGTGTCTCCACCCATTCAAATAATTCAAAGTAGGGTTGCTTACTGGGGCCCTTTAAGAGGGATCCATTTTGAAAAGAACCAACAGAACCACACAGCCAGAGATCTTTGGAGATACAAAAGGAGAACAGCCCTGGGGAATGCTTATGAAATGAGAAGCCAGGGAAGAAAGATAGCAGATTTCACCATGTGCCATCTCAGTTGACAGAGGGGTCCAGAAGCCAAAGCCCCAGCTGATGGAGGTGTCCTGGATGGCATATGCCTTAACTTGGACATTTTCATGGCCTTAGAGCTGCAAACTTGCAACTTAATAAATTCCCTTTTGTATTAGTTAGTGTTCTCTAGAGAAATAGAATCAACAGGGAATACTCACAAATATAAAATTTTTAAAAGTGTCTCACATGACCATGGGAACACAGAGACCAAAATCCACAGGACAGGCTGTGAATTCCAATGGAGAGTCTGGACGAACTCCACAGGAGAGGCTTGCCAGCTGAAGCAGGAAGAGGGCCTGTCTCTTCTGAATCCTCCTTAAAAGGCTTCCAGTGATTAGACTGAGCATCACTCATTGCAGAAGACACTCCTCTTGGCTAAATACAAATGAAATCAGCTGTGGATGCAGTTGACGTAATCATGATCTAATTCTATGAAATGTATTCATAGCAACAGACATGCCAGCACTTGCCCAACCAGACAAACAGGCACCAACACTTGGCCAAGTTGACACATGAACCTGACCATGACAGTCCACCCCTTGTCAACTTGGCAGCTATATATATCACCTGAAACCATATCTAATTTCTAAATAAAAAACATTAAAACACACATCTTTTTTTTCTTTCACCCAACATTACTCAACAGTCCTGCATATAACTGGAAACACATTATCTTTTTCCAGAATAGGGTGCAAGTCCTTGGATAAAATTCATTCTTAAACTTGATATCTTACAACTTAAATTGTTTAACAGGAACAAAACAGCATCACAGTCCTCATTTCTGTAACTGATCATGTGGTTGTGGTTCATATTTATCACTACCTTCTTCCACTACCCATTCCATGTGCCCTTTACCCTCAGCAAGCACTTCAGCTGGCTGTAGTTCTTTGCCTGGTGGGGTGACCCAAGCCTTCGTTCCTGAAGTTTCAAACCCATTAGTAGTCCCGTCTGGATTGGGCTGTTACAGTTTTCCATTGATTTTAATCACAGGCCATGGTAGTATTAAAGACGTCCTAGGAGATCTCCTATATTCCAAGAAAACTCTTATTTACCTCCATTGTGTAGTTGCAGTCCTATTTCCCCCTGATAGTCAGGGTCAATCACCCCAGACAATAATGCAATCCTCTTCTTGGCTTGTTGATCCAGGGGCATGAGTAGCCAAAAGTGACCAGGTGGCAGTCTTAGATTACAGTTCAATTTAATCATCGTTGTTTCTCCTGGTGGAAGCACTCCCCATTTTAGAACTAAAACCTGTAGACCAGCAGAGTTCAGGGTCGCAGGGACAGGAAACAAAAATTTTCCTAGTGGATCACTAGGGGTAATAGTGAGTGGTGCCACTCCCATTTCCACCCCTTGGTTCCTGGATCCTGGCTATGGGAGAAACAGTACCATGCAGCAGACGCTGATTCAGAACATATACAGCTTACTGGAGAACATTAACCCAGCCCTTCAAGATATTGCCACCTAGTTGGCATGGTAATTGAGTTTTCAAAAGCCATTCCACTGTTCTATAAATCTAGCTGCTTCTGGATGATGGGGCACATGATAAGACCAAAGAATTCCATGAGCATGTGCCCATTCCTGCACTTCATTTGCTGTGAAGTGTGTTCCTTGATCCGAAGCAATGCTATGTGGAATATCATGACAATGGATAAGGCATTCGGTAAGCCCACAGATGTTAGTTTTGGCAGAAGCATTGCATGCAGGGAAAGCAAACCCATATCCAGAGTATGTGTCTATTCCAGTAAGAACAAGTCGCTGCCCCTTCCATGAAGGGAGTGGTCCAATGTAATCAACCTGCCACCATGTAGCTGGCTGGTCACCTCGCAGAATGGTGCCATATCGGGGGCTGAGTGTGGGCCTCTGCTGCCGGCAGATTGGGCACTCAGCAGTGCAGCCAAGTCAGCCTTGATGGGTGGAAGTCCGTGTTGCTGAGCCCATGCATAACCTCCATCCCTACCACCATGACCACTTTGTTCATTGTCCCATTGGGCAATGACAGGAGTTGCTGGGAACAGAGGCTGGCTGCTATCCACAGAACAGGTCATCTTATCCACTTGATTATTAAAACATTCCTCTGCTGAAGTCATCCTCTGGTGCACATTCACATAGGACACAATATGTTCATGTCTTTACCCCACTCAGAAAGGTCTATCCACATACCTCTTCCCCAGACCTCTTTGTCACCAATTTTCCAATTATGGTCTTTCCAAGTCTCTGACCATCCAGCCAAACCATTAGCAACAGCCCCTGAGTCAGTATACAAATGCACCTCTGGCCAGTTTTCCTTCCAAGCAAAATGAACAACCAGGTACACTGTTCGAAGTTCTTCCCACTGTGAGGATTTCCCCTCAACACTGTCCTTCAAGGACACCCCAGAAAGGGGTTGTAGTGCTGCAGCTGTCCACTTTTGGGTGATACCTGCATATCGTGCTGAACCATCTGTAAACCAGGCCCAAGTTTTCTCTTTATCAGTCAATTCACTGTAAGGAACTCCCCAAGAGGCCATAGCTCTGGTCTGGGAAGGAGAAGGTAATGTGACAGGAGTGGAGAACATGGGCATTTGGGCCACTTCTTCATGTAACTTACTTGTGCCTTCAGGACCTGCTCTGGCCCTATCTCATATATGCCATTTCCATTTTACAATAGAGTGCTGCTGCGCATGCCCAACTTTATGGCTTGGTGGGTCAGACAACACCCAGCTCATGATAGGCAACTCAGGTCTCATGGTAACTTGGTGGCCCATGGTTAAGCGTGCAGTCTCTACTAAGGCCCAGTATCAGGCCGAAAGCTGTTTCTCAAAAGGAGAGTAGTTATCTGCAGCAGCTGGTAAGGCTTTGCTCCAAAATCCAAAGGGTCTGCGTTGTGATTCTCCTATTGGGACCTGCCAAAGGCTCCAGACAGCATCTTTATTTGCCACTGACACTTCCAGCATCATTGGATCTGCTGGATCTTATGGCCCGAGTAGCAGAGCAGCTTGTACAGCAGCCTGGAGCTGTCACAGAGCCTCTTCTTGTTCAGGTCTTATAATTACAACTTGGGGAGCCCAGATTTGGGAAACAATCCAAACTGTGTACCATTTTGGTACTTCCAAAACAAGGTTTTTAAATAAGATGTTAGTGATTGGTGGATATTCTGGGCACTCCAAATGTCCTTCAAGTTAGATAGGAACACTGTTGTTTGAGGCTCTGTGTTCTTTGGCAGATTGTGATATCTGGCTGAGATATGCTTAAGAATAACCTCCTGAATAGCCTTCTGACTCCATTTTAATTCTCTTAGCCATATGTGTGGGTTTGAATCTGTCGTGTACAACAGAAAAGCCAAGTTATTTAATCCTCATTGAATATTGCTGGGTGGGATCTTTTTTTATTGCTTTCATGGAGATGTGACCCACCAAATTATGGGTGGTAAATTTGATTAAATTGTTTCCATGGAGATGTGTCTCCACCTTATTCAAGGTAGGGTTGCTTACTGGAGTCCTTTAAGAAGGAACCATTTTAGAAAAAGTTTCAGAGACAACAGAGCCTACCCAGCCAGAGACTTTCAGAGATGATGAAAGAAAATGCCCCTGTAGAAGACATTTGAAATGATAAGCCAGAGAACCCAGCAGACTTTTTCATGTGTCTTTCTAGCTGACAGAGGTGTTCTGGACCTATTGGTCTTTCTTGAATCAAGGTATCTCTTTCCTGGATGCCTTAGTTTGGACATTTTCACAGCGTTACAACTGTAATCTCACAACTTAATAAATTCCCTTTTTAAAAGCTGTTCCATTTCTTGTATATTGCATTCTGGCAGCATTTAGCAAACTAAACACCATAGTAACTCTATTTTGTTTTATTTCCTTTCACATTTGATCAATATATTTCTCTGAAGGCACTGCTGATTAAAATTTGGTATTAATTGCTTAGTGCCAGAATGGTTCATCCCTGAGAGTCATGTCCTATATAGGAGGAAGGTCGTGAGTTTATTTACGGAGTTCATCTTAGAAAATGGCCACAACTGAGGAACAAAGGTTTTCAAGGAGTGACTCTTCAGCATTAACTACAATTAGGATTAGTTTCATTATTACAGAATATGTTTCATGAGTGCAAGCCTCAATATCTAGGGCTTGGCACATTAATATGTCTTAGGAGGTGTTCTAGTTTGCTAGTATATTGCCAGAATGCAATATACTAGAAACAGAATGGCTTTTAAAGGGGGGAATTTATTAAGTTGTAAGTTTAAAGTTCTAAGACTGTGAAAATGTCCCAACTAAAGCAAGGCTATAGAAATGTCCAATCTAGGGCATCAGGGAGACACCTTCGTTCAAGAATGCTGATGATGTTCAGGGTTTCTCTCTCAACTGGAAAAGCATGTGGCAAATATGACAATGTATGCTAGCTTCTTCTCAGGCTTCTTGTTTCATGAAGATTCCCTAGGAGCATTTTCCTTCTTCATCTCCAAAAACTCTGGCTGCATTGGCTCTGTAGTTCTCATGGCTCTCAAGCTCTTTCCCAAAAATATCTCCTCTTTTAAAGGATTCCAGTAAAATAATCAAGACAAATCTGGAATAGGTGGAGTCACATCTCCCTCTAATCAAAGGTTAATACCCACAATTGAGTATGTCACATTTCCATGGGAACAATAAAAAAGCTCCCAGCCAGCAATATTCAATAAAGATTAGAGGATATGGCTTTTCTGGGGTCCACCACAGATTCAAATTGGCACATTCCACCCTGTGGACCCCCAAAAGACATGTTCTTTCCAAATACAAAATATGTTCATTTCATAACAATATCAGAAAAGCCTTAAAGTATTTCAGTAACAATACAAATGCAATATAAAGTCAGAAACAGTACAAAATCTCATAAAAGTTGGCTACAGGCATGGTCAGCCCTAAGGCAAAGTTATCCTCTGGCTCTGGACCTGTAAAACTCAAAAACAAGTTATCTGCTGCCAACATAAAAAGGAGGAACATTCACAAAATACATATACCCATATCCTTAGGAAGAAAGTGAAAGAAACACAGGAGTCACTGGACTAAGCAGTTTTGAAAACCTGCAGGGCAAACTCCATTAGATTTCAAAGTCTGAGAGTCATTTATCTTTGGGGCTTTAGGATGCAGCAGCCCCACCCTTTCCAAGGGCCTCTGCAGTGGCCCACCTCTTTCTGAATGAATCTTTGTGAGACATTGGGGAGACCACCTTTTTCTCAGCTCCACCCTCTCCAAGCATTAGGGCTGCACCTAGTCTCTCTACCATCTTCAGGGCACATGCTCAACCCCTCCATGTGGTGGCATCCAGGCTCTTCCCAATCCCCAAGGAACATGCTCCACCTCTCTAATGCCTGTGGTGGTACAGCTCTTCCACTGCAACAAGGTGGAAGGCCCATCCTCTGCCTTTGGGGCAAACTCACCCTCTCCAGGTCCTTGGGTGGGTCCACTCTCCTGGCCTGAGGTTTCTTGACTTTAGCTTCCATAGTTCAGCCTGTAAAGGTATTTTTCCTCCAATGGGTCCTGTTTCTGTCCCTCTCAGTCCAGACTGGCAGTGGTTCTGTTTATATAGACCCCGAACACTCTTATTGGCTTTTTATGCACTAGCCTCAGATTGTACCCATCAGACAGAAGTGGTTTCCACCAATTCTTTCTGGATAACTCTATCTTGAAGCCTGGCTTTTTCTGAAATGGCTGACTGGTTCCACATTTGGTTAAATCCTCATGTGGGACACTATTCTCTCGGGTCACCCTTCCTGGGAGCCCAGAATTTTCCATAACATCAATTTCTTTTTTTATACCCAAGAGTTCAGTTCTCAGCTTATCTCATTCCTGTCACGTTTCACTATAAGCTGCAAGGATGGTTTCACCAGGCCACATTTTCCACATTTAGCTTGGAAATCTCTTCAGCTAAATATCTAAGTTCATGGCTGCCTTCCAGCCAAAGCCACTAGTCAGTTTTGCCAGATTATCTGGCATTTTAAATGAGGATCACCTTTTTCCAATCTGCAGGAACACTTACTCATTTCTGTCTAAGGACTCATCATAGGTATTTTTAGAGTCCACATTTCTACCAACACTCTCTTCAAAGCATTCTAGGCCTTCTCTATCAAGCTCCTCACAACTCCTCTGGAATCTTCTCCTCACCCATTTAAAAAGCAGTTCCAACATGTTTGGTATTTGCAAAACACAGCTGCACCCCTCTCCTGGTACCAATACCTGTTCTAGTTTGCTAGCTGCTGGAATGTAGTATACCAGAAATGAAATGGCTTTTAAAAGGAAGAATTTATTAACTTGCAAGCTTACAGTTCTTAGGCTGTGAAAATGTCCCAATTAAAGCAAGGCTATATAAATGTCCAACTTAAGGCATCATGGAAAATATCTTGTTTCAAGAAGACTGATCTGCTAGCTTTCTCCCCTGGTTTCTTGTTTCATGAAGCTCTCCTAGGGGTGTTTTCCTTCTTCATCTCCAAAGGTCTCTGGCTGTGTGGACATGAAAGCAGTGAACAGCTACAGTGTGTGATATGCCAAAAGAAGTTATCAACAAGGGAGAAGAGTTATGTCAGTCCAATTTTTTCAAGAACACCACATGGGGTTCTCATGGCTCGCTTATGGCTCTCAAGCTCTTCCAAAAATGTCTCCTCTTTTAAAAGACTCCAGTAAAGTAATCAAGACCAACTTGTAATGGGGGAGTCACATCTCCCTCTAATCAAAAGTTAATATCCACAATTGGGAAAGTCACATTTCCATGGGAACAATCAAAAAGCTCCCAGCCAGCAAAATTGAATGAGGATTAGAGGACATGGCTTTTCTGGGGTCCACCACAGATTCAAATTGGTACAGAAGGTAATTGTGGCTGTTATTTTGGATGTGAGACAACAAATAAGAGACATTGTAGTGAATATAATAAGAAAAAGGATTAGCAAGGCTCCAAATATGCTATAAATCCAGTTTTTCCAAGATCCCAAATTTAGTTACCTAATTAACTCTCAAGCTTCAGAGTTCCCTAGTTCATATAATATTTGAATTTTCTCTTTGGTGTCTTTAATGTTTATCTGGGTTTGAATGACTATAGCTGTGACAAATAACTGGGTCCTTTCTGTGGAGTCTAAATTCATACAGACACAGCAATCTGACATACTGCCTGGGTCAGCAGCTCTTTCTAAATTTTTTTTGGTGGGAGTGCATGAGCTAGGAATTGAACCCAGGTCTCCCTTATGGCAGGTGAGAATTCTACCACAGAACTACCCTTGCACCCCCAAGAGAAGTAAAAAAATGTTTTGGGGTGCATGGTCTGAGAATCAAACCCAGGTCTCCCACATAGAAGATAAGCATTCTACCACTGAATCACCCATGCACCTAAGCAGCTCTTTCTATGGCTGGAAAAAGGATGGTGAATGTCACGGACCTAGAAAGAGAGGGTAAGGGTAAAAATAAGGAGTTTAACATGGATAGGATTCATTAAGACTATAGGTAAGGCTTTGGCCTTGGTAGATTGAAGGATTCCATGAATTTAGTTAATTAAGTTTCAATTATATGACTTTTTTCAACCTTTTAAAAGTGGCATTTATTGATTGAAAATAAATGTGGAGATAAGCTCTTGGTAACATGGAGTCCATTTTTAATGAACTTGAAGTACATGAAGACTCCTTAAATCTTCTGCCATTTATCTTATGTGTGCTTATAACAACCACCATATTCAAATGTAGGTGAATTTTCAACATTTTATTGGAAATTAAAAAAAAAATTCTTCCTTAAGCAGCTCTCCATAGTTGGATACTTTTGGAAAAAGATACATGAAAACACACTGTGGTGATGTACATTTAACATTTATTACGAGTTGGTGATGTGAAAAAACAATGATCATGTGGCCTGAATATTGGTCACAATTACAGCAAAGCTTAATCCAGCCCTGCATATACAAGTGAAAATGTAAACCATGATGCGATGTTTAAATATGAGTGGGTATGTATAAAAGTGAATTGAAACAATTATATAGTTTTTAAAAACATAGGACCCACTAATGCCATTTTTACCTCACTCAACTCTCAACTTTTCTATGAAAGGTGTCTTTTTTATTTCTCTAAACCTTCTGATAGCCAGGCAGTACCATGGAAGGGAAGGAAGGTAACCATAAAGTGTGCAGTAGTTCTAAGTAGGAAAACAATAGGAAACCAAAATAAATTTGGCTTAATGAAGCACCATAGAAGGAATATTTGTGCTTTAAACAATGACTTATGCAATGCTTGTGAAAAGACCCACATTATTCTGTTAAGATACTATTATAAAGTCCTGCTAAGTCAACATTTCCACTTTATTTGGGAGCATCAAAACAATGTAATTACATGACTAAATGATTGCAACCACAAAGTATTAATCTAAGTAGTCAAATGTGCCTTGGCCTTAAAAAGAAATGTGCTAAGATGCAACAGTTGATTCTATGTATCTCATCCCAGGTTCAGAACACCCAGGAAATAATTTTTTGTGTAAAAACAGCATCATTCTAATTAAGTGATTTAAAATCTGTATTCCCTTTGTGTGTTTTTTTTTTTTCCACATGTCAGGCACCAGCAATCAAACCCAGGTCTCTGGCATGGCAGGCGAGAGCTCTGCCTGCTGAGCCACCATGGCCCTCCCACCCTTTGTGTTTTAATATCTGTAGCTTGCAAAAGGGGTCTTGGTATAAATTTGTTTTAGAAAGTCTCAACATAGAGTTAAATTTTTATTTGTTATGTAATATGTCAATTCCTTTTATTCTCATATGTACTGAAATATTGCACCAATCTTGGGGTTCATAAAACTAAGTTTCATGTTATAATTTAACAGTTTCCTTTATCAAATACAGTAATGTAATAAATTCACATTGCCTGGTAGTATCATTTTCATATATATACAGAATCAGATTAAGAGAAACTAGCATTCAAACTTTCAACTATCCAGGAAAGGTATCTTTCTTTCCTGCATCATTCTAACTCATATTTAAGTCCTGTAATATCTCACTTGAGTAGCCAAAGTTCCCTTTAAAAAAATAGTATGTATTTCTGAATGCAGTAGCATAGCACACAGTAATACTGACAAACATCTTACACCATTAGCTAACTTGGACATGAAGGCAGTGAACAGCTACAGTGTGTGATATGCCACAAGAAGTTATCAACAAGGGAGAAGAGTTATGTCAGTCCAGTTTTTTCAAGAACACTACATGGGGTTTCAACTTTCTCCTGCAGGAGATCTGTCTGCTCAGTGGCCTTGAAGACATTTTTTCTTGGGTACTCCTGAACTTCCCCTCCCAAGAAATCTCATCCAAAATAAAGTAAGCCTTCTCAAAATTAAAGATATCAAGTTCACACACACTATCAAAATACTTGTCAAGTAATTTCTCACAAACATGAATTATTTCCAGGTAATTAGTTCATTTCCCTGATCCTTAATAGCACAGCAAAATATAGACTAGCATATATTTGTATACAATCTTCAGATTTCAACACTTAAGAAAGTGGCACATTTTAGGTTTAAGTGTTAAAAGAGTTTGAACAAGTTCCTTTGTGATCTTTTCTTCTCTTTGTCTGACAGTGGGACATACCATTTCTGCAGTCAAAGCTTTCCTTGATAACTAAAAAACAACGTAAACTGTACTGTGGCTGTGAGCCATGGGTGTCCCAGAGCTTGGCCTCCAGCAGTTGCAGTTGCGGCTGAGGAACAGCAGCCATTCTGCTGGGGGAGGGGCCTGAACTATTCTACGTTTTATTAAGGCTGAGGAATTGGGGTGATAGGCAAATGAAAATGTTGCAAAATAGGCCATATTTTTCTCTCTCTGTCAGACAACAGGGCAAGCAAATTCACTGTTCTCCCCCTCTCTACAAGGGACATGACTCCCAGGAGTATAAACCTTCCTGGAAATGTGGGACAGAAATCCTAGAATGAGCTGGGACTCAGCATCAAGGAATTGAGAAAGCCATCTGGACCAAAAGGGGAAAGAGCAAAATGAGACAAAGTAAAATGACAATGGCTGAGAGAGTCCAAAGAGAGTCGAGAGGTTATCCTGGAGGTTATTCTTATGCATTATGTAGATATCACCTTTTTAGTTAAGGTATATTGGAGAGGCTGGAGGGAAGTGCTTGAAAATGTAGAGCTGTGTTCCAGTAGCCAAGCTTCTTGAAGATGATTGTATAATGATATAGCTTTCACAATGTGACTGTGTGATTGCAAAAACCTTGTGTCTATTGTGCCATTTATCTACAGTATGGACAGATGATTCAAATATATAGATTAAAATAAATAAATAAATAATAGAGGGAACAATTGTTAGAATAAATTTAGTAGATTGAAATGCTAGTGATCATGAAAGGTAGTGGTAAGGGGTATAGAAAAAATAGGAGAAACAAAGGCTAAAATATATTGGGTAGATGGAAAATGAGCAGTCAATGAGAGGGAGGGGTAAGGGGTATAATATGCATGAGTTTTTTTCCTTTTTCTTTTTATTTTTTTCAGAATTGATGTAATTGTTCTAAGAAATGATCATGGTGATGAATATACAGCTATGTGATGATATTGTGAGTTATTGCTTAATATCAAAAAGAATGGAATGATCATATGGTAAGAATGTTCATGTTTGTTTATGTTTAAAATATATATAAATTAAAAAAATAGGCCATAATTTGAATACTGTCTTTATGATTTGACTTATACAGTAGACTCCTGGGTCAATGTGAAATTCTGAGGGAATTCCCCAATTTGGAATTATTTTTGCATTATCTTAGCAATGGTAGCAACTGTAGCTTGTCTAGGAAAGGCTTAAGCTCAATGGGAGTACATAGAAATTATTGAACACATTTATAATTGGGTAGATTGAAATACCATGGGTCATTGAGAGGGAAGGTGAAGGGGTATTGGATGTATGAGCTCTTTTTTTCTTTTTATTTCTTTTTCTGGAGTTATGCAAATGTTCTGAAAATGATCATCATGAAGAATACACAGCTAGGTGATATTGTGAGCCGCTGATTGTATGATATGGTTGAACTGTATGTATGTGGATATTTCTCAATGAAGATATTTTAAAAGCATTTATAGTTTGGGATAGGGGGGCTTACCATTTTTTTTTCTTTTTCTGTCAGCCCTGTTCCCTCTGCACTGGGGCAAAACCCAGCAATCTCAGCTTTTACTCCAGTTTAGCTGAGCTGGGGGCCTATTTTTAGTAGTCAGAATTTGTAAATTAATTCTACAGTTGGAACTTGGTTGAGCTCAGCCCCTTCCTGTTAGTTAAATCTCTTTCCTTTCCCCATTGGGAACCAGCCTGTGGGGGAGGGGCACCGGCCACCCCAGCTTGGGGAACTCATGGTTCTGGGTGGGATCGCAGCCAATCCAGCTTTTTGTCCAGACTGATGTACACTGTGTGTCCCATCACTGATGTGGCCCCAGCTGTTGTTCTGTACTGTACTACTTACTAGCTGCTCTGCACACCTCACTAAGCCACCATCTTGGACTAAAATCTGGGGCTTACCATTTTACCAGTGTTCCAGTGCATTATATTGTGAGTAATTTCCAAAACTTTTTTCCTAGGAGAAACTACAGGGGACTGGTTTACAATTAGGGCCAGATCATATTTTAATTGCAGGCTCATAAAAGCAGCCAGGATTTTCCATTTTTCTATCTCCCGAGGAGAACAATTTTGTTGAGCCTCAAAGAATAACTTTCCTTGTTTACAACAGGGTTATTTGGTTTAAAAGTCATTGAAGAAAGATGAATAGGATTAGAATTTATTGCTGCAATTTTTGCAGCTGTATCTGCCATGTGGTGCCATATGGTGCCAGTGTTTTTTCTGTATTTTTTAAGAATGACCACAAATTTTAATTATAGACAAAGCCTTTGATAAGAGTATAGCATCTAGTAATTTTGTAAGAGTTCTTTTTTATTTTTCCTGCATTGGAAATTAAAAACTTCTTTGTTCCTATAACATCCCCAAGTCATCAACAAACCCAAAGGTATACAGAATATCACTGTATATATTTACTATTTCCCCTTCTACTGATAGATAGTCCATGGTGGGGCTAAAAGCTCAGCTTCCTGGGTTGACTTGGTATTAGGTCAGAAATTTGCTTCTATCATTTCATGGTTACAGGTATTAGCATATGCAATGCAATAGACCCCTGAGTTATCTTTAAGGTAGTAATCACCAGTATACAAGATAACAGGTGCATTATCAATTAGGGTTTCATATAAATCTGTTCAAGGGGTTAACAATGGGTCAGTTAAAACTATGCAGTTTTTAGTAGTCTCCTAAGTAATAGTAGGAAGTAAAGTATCAGGACTAAATTTGTGTTTTGATTTGCTAATGCTGCTAAATGCAATATACCAGAAACTGATTTTAATTTTGGTTTATTAGTTTGTGAATTCCAGTAGGCTGTGCAAATGTCCAAATTAAGACATCCAGAAGAAGATACCTTCTCTGAAGAAAGGCTACTAGCATCTAGATTTTCTCTCAGAAAGTAAGCACATGGCCATCATCTTCTGGTCCTTTGCTCCCGGGTTTTGTTGTTGTCATCTCCTGGTTCCAGTCACCTCTTCTTTGAGCTTCTGTGGGTCCTCTCTTAGTATCTCCATGATTTTTCTCTCTCTTGGCTTCTTCTGCCTTTAATCCTGTAATAAAAGATTCCAGGCAAGGATCAAGGCTCACCTTGAATAGGGTGGTGCACATCTCAACTGAACAACCTCATCAAAAGGACCCACCACAATAGGTCTGCCTCCATAGGAATGGATTAAGAGAACATTGCCTTGGTGGGAATGTCTAATGATGCAGCTGATATGAAAAACAATTTGGGAGTCCTCAGAGAACTAAATATTGAGCTGCCCTATGACATGGCAATATTTGACTCAGTATATACCCAGAGGCTGAAGGCAGTGACACAAACAGACATTTTCACACTAATGTTCATAGCAGCACAATTCACAATTGCCAAATGATGGAAACAACCCAAGTGCCCATAAATATATGAGGATATAAATAAAATGTGGTATTTTATTTATGCAGCAGTAAGACAAAATGAGGTCCCAAAGCATATGACAATGTAGATGAACCTTGAGGATATAATGCTGAGTGAAATAGGTCAGACACAAAAGGACAGATACTGAGTGATTTTGCTATTATGACTCTGATAAAGGTAATCTGAGAAGTTACATTGTAGAATACAGCAGACCTAGAAGCACAGAAAAGCTAGGGATGGCAGAAAGGATACTCAATGAGGTTGAATTTAAATACAATGGAATGGATAGAAGTGATGGTAACTCATTAGTGTGGTTATAAATGGCGTTACCATATTGAAGGTGAATATGATTGAAAGGGGATCTATAGTGCCATGTATCCCACTAATTAAATCTACAATTATAAATAAATTCTCACATGAACTATTTCAAAGGTTTGATAGTGGACAAAGAGTCAATAGTAGAAGGGTATGGGGGAAAACTAAAAATGCATGCTATGGCCCATAGTTAATAGACAGACATCAACAGTTCCACAGCAATATCAGGGACAACCAATGGGGGAGGGAGAGGGACAAAGAATAAGGGGAGTATTGATTTGATCATTGGTGATGTTGTGTTTGTCACTTCTTTGTTGCTATGGACTAATGAAAACTGTCTACAACTGAGAGTGCTGCTGCTTGTACAACTAAGTGAGGATATTGTAAGACATGGTTTGCTTATTTTGGACATTATCCATGCTACAGTATGCCCAATCTGCCAGAATACAACATACCATAGATGGATCAGCTTTTAATAAGGGGATTTATTTAGTTAAAAATTTGTAGTTCTTCAGAGGAAAGTCAGCTAACTTTCATCTGAGATTCTCTGTTACATGGGAAGGCACATGGCAGTGACTGTTAGCTTTCTCTCCTGGCTTCCGGTTTCCAACAGCCTTCCCTGGGGTGATTTCTTTCTGCATCTGCAAACATCTAGCTGAGCTGTGAGTGTTGAGATGTGGTATACTGAGTTGCTGAGCTCCCTTCTGCCATCTCTCTTTTAAGCCTCCAGCTAATTAAATTAAACCTCACTCATTGTGGAAGGCACTCCCCTTAGCTGCAAATGTAGTCAGCCATGTATAAATTTCATATATTGAGGATTTAAGGCAACAGATACAGAACAACAGGGCATCATCACCTGGCCAACTTGACACCTGAACCTAACTACCACAATCCATAATGCTCAATTGATTGAGGGAGCCAAAGGGTACAATGATGGAGAAACAATAGTGAACTGTGATACATTTATACGATGGAACATGGTGCGACTACAAAACAAAGGATGCTGAGAGGCATGCAATGAACTGAATATACCTTGGGAACAATGTGTTGTGCAAAATAAGCCAGAAACAAGAGAACAAATATACTAAGTTCTCTTTCAGAAAATACTTATAAGAAAATTGTAGCCTAGATTATTAGACCTTATAGTAGCCACACTTATTTCTAGATTCTGAGCTTTATGTGTATTGACTGGAACTGCGAATAACTCTGTGACATCTAAGACCCAGAAATGGAGTGCTACAGCCTTGAAAGTTAAGCATAGCTATATATAATAGTTAAAGTAACTGGAAAAAAGATCAGACCTCAATTAGAGTTAAAAGTAATTTTGCTGGTTCTAAGGTAAATCAGAATACAGGGTAAAAGATGATAAGGTACTCTAGACCTTAACCTACTATATGACATAAAAGGCTGAATGGTTTATTATGTCTGGAACCTAAATTTTTGGTAACATATACTCTAAATCAACTTCTCTGGGCAGCTCATTTAAACAACCCAAACTCCTGGAGACCAGAATGGGAATGGGGCCTTGTAATTCTTTATAGCTTAATGTAATACCAGGAAACATTTCAGAATATAGTGGGCTGATAATTAAAAAGTATTGGCATAGTCCTTTGAGAGTCAAAAGGG
>PVIY010026002.1:0-35954 GCA_004026745.1 Myrmecophaga tridactyla | reverse complement strand
GTGGTCTTGGCCGTGGCAATGGTGAGACCCCAGGATTTAGTGTGGACTAACAAGTCAACCCCAGTTTAGTTGCACTGGGTTTGAGGCCAAGAACCCAGATATCCGGAGTCTTATTAGCTATAATTTTATTTCGGTGATCAACTTATGGTTTTTAGTACACATTTTAACTTACCAGTTTACGTAAAATGGTATATTGTTTGCAGGTATAGTATAAGAACCTTACAAGTGTATACTGCCCTGTCCCCCTTTCCCAGGCTTTGTCACACATTTTCCTTCTTCCTATGTTATAAACCCCATAATGTTGCTTTTTTGTAAGCAGTGACAGAAGGTATTAAAAATGAGGAAAAAAGCCTTTACATGCATATTTACCATTGTCTGGAGCTTCAGCTGATATTATTTTCCTTCTACCTAAAAGATTCCTTTAACATTTCTTATAGTACAAGTATGCTGGTTGATTAAAGACTTTGAAGGTAAAAGCTGACAGACTTAGTTTGCCTTTGTTTATGAAAGATTTTCACTGGGAATAAGGTTCTATGCTGACAGGTCTGTTTTTCAGTACTTTGTTCTATACCTTGGCCTAGGGAGAAAAATCTGAAAACAAAAATAAAGCATTGCATACAGAGGACTAAAGATAAGGACAGTGGGTTTCTCTTTGGAAAAAAAAGTTCAAGCCAGAAGAAGACAGAGTGCCAACATCTTCAAAACTGCTTGAAAGCCAGTGATAATTTTCTGTTTGTTCTTAGTACTAGAATTTCATGGAGCTTCTCGGATCTATAGGTTTATAATTTTTATCAAGTTAGAAAAAATTTTTTGAAGAAATAAGGACCCACAATTTTCCAGTTTCCTCCTTTTCTCTTCTGCAGAGACTCCAGTTATACATTAGGACACTTGAAGTTGTGCCACAGCCCATTGCTCTTTTGTGTTGTATTTTTTTTTCCTTCATTTGTTTATTGTCGAAGGTCTCTAATCTTTTCTTTGTAACGTCCCACCTACTGTTATCCCATCCAGGGTATTTCTAGGTCATATTTTGTAGGTTTCATCTCTAGAAATTGCTTAACATGTTCAGTCTCTCTACCTCTTGAACATAGGGGATGTAATTTTTTTTTTTTTTTGGTATGCTGTATGGCAGGAGTCACATTTCATTCTTTTCCCATGTCAGTATCCACTTATTGTGGCACCATCTGCTGAATTTTTGTTTGTTTGGTTTTTCCTTTGTTTGCTAGTTTATTTGTTTTGGGAAATGCATGGGCCAGGAATCGAAGTCTGGTCTCCTACATGGCATGGGAGATTTCTACCACCGAACCACCCCTGTACCCTGGAATGTAATTTTAATAAATCTTTTAATATCCTTAAACCACCAGTTCTGTCAGTTCTGGGTCTATTCCTATCGATCAACTTGTCTCCTCATTGTGGGCTGCGTTTGATTCTTTGTACGTCTGGAAATCTTTTATTGGATGCCAGCCACTGTGGATTTTACTTTGTTGGGTGCTGGATAGATTTGAAATCCTAATATTTGAGTTTTCCAGGATGTAGTCACATTACTTGGAAACAGTTCAAAGGCAAGCCTCCAAGTGATCAAACTGTTAGGCGGGCTCAGAGCGGCTTTAGTGTTGGACTTGGAGTTCCCCCGGCACTAAGAAAAGCTGTGTTCCCATCAGCAAAAGTAGAAAAACCTACTAATTCATGGGACCATACACCAGGGCCCTCAGTAATGGGGAACAAACAAGGATTGTTTCCCCTAATCCTTTCTTGGTGTTTCTTTCTCTGGTTTCAGCATCCTCATATGCCTGTGCAAATCGATATTCGGCTGAAGATGCAAGAGATTCACAGGTATCCCCTCTGAGCTCCTCTGTCCTGCTAACTCTAGCTGCCTTGGCCTGCCCCGACACCCCAATCACATCTCCTCACCCCAGAGACTGGTGGCCACCACATGGGCTCCCACCTCCCCATGCTGCGTCGTGGACTCCCCAGGCAATGCCGTAGGACTCATCCTTGTCCCCGTCTTATAGAGATCACAGTCTAGGGCCGCTTGAGGGCCAGAGTATTAAATGGCTCTTTTAAAACATTTTATCTAGTTTTTAAGTTGTTTCAGTAGAAGAGTAAATCTGGTCGCTGTTACTCCAATTTAGCCTGAGGGAGAAGTCTGACCTCTCACGTGGGAATATATATATATTTATTTGTGAAAAGCCTTACATTGAGAAAGCCCTCCGTCATTCAGAGTATCTCTAGTCTCACCAGTTATGATTATTTCTAAGACCACTGCAGTTTTACATAATCTGCTTATATACACAAGGAGGGGTCAGATGGGAGAAGATGAGCAGGCCTCTGGGGAGCATTTGTTACACAGCTTTATCTCAGAGCCCAGGTTATCAAGTATAAAATTATAGCTCCTCCTTAATTAGACCCCAGCTGCTCTGCATTTCAGGTCTGCAGGCCCAGACAGTCTTTGCTTCTTGAGCTAAAAGTACCAAAGACCCTGTTAATCCAAACTGGCAGAGACTACCGGGTCCGTCCGCTCCCAAGGCATGTGCCCCATGATGGACCCGGTTATGGTGGTCTGCCGGTCCCAGAGCGCAGATGAGACCCTGAACACACCTGCCTCAAAGCCCAGGACTCCCCTTGCCTTGGCCCAGATGCCCTTACACCTGGAGGAAACCTATCCGCTGTGGTTCAGAACCATCTAGAAAGGAAAAACTGACTTAAGCGGGATGGTTCGTATAAGGATGGGTACCATCTTACTTTCTTTTAAAATTCATTATGAAGCATTTGTCTTCCTTTCGACTTTTAGTCTGATATGAGATCAGTGGCAAAGAACACTCAGTCAACAAATAGAGCTGCTACAGGACAGTCTTAGTCCCTAACCCTGAACTGAAGTCACTGGTGACTTGACCTCAAAAAGCTACTCCATGGTCTTTTCAGAAATGACTTTTTTTTTAGGTGGCTGTTTAGAGCTCTGCTGGCTGGATGTGAGCTTTGAGAAAACCCATACCTTCTCCCCAACAACCTGGGAAAGCAGCCCTGCATGAAGCATCACACAGGGAGTGGATAAGAAACGTGGAATTTCACCAGCAAAGCCAGCCACATGTTTTTACTGCTTTCGGGTTTCCTTAAGCCCATGTGTGGTTTCAGTAAAATTGACAACAGGAACAAAAAGTGGAGCCACAGCTAACGGCCAGCTAGTCTCTACAAACAGTGACCAAGATCCCAGCTCTGAGATATTTCGGGGAAGGCCCTAGAACCTCTGTGAGGAAGTACACAGAAGTCTGAATCCAAGACAGGTGAGCCGCCCCGGTGGCTCACATACAGACGACGTCCTGGGAGGGGTCTCTGGATCTGCGAGCCTGTCACCAAAACTGCCGTGGCATCTGCTTACTCTCAAGGACTCACTTGGCTAAATATTGTTTTGTGCCAGAAAATGGCAACTAGAACTTCTAGTAGAGTGGGGATACATGCAGGAAGTATCACTAGAATGATGCCCTGCTCCGAAAGCGACCTTATGGGATCTCCAAGTTCACCTGGGTACCAGGAAGTAACAACGCCATGCCTCATGTGAGGTGAGAATGAAACGTTTTTATTTAGACAAAGGATTTGCCCAACCTGAGCTAGGGAGTAGAGTTGACGTCCCACAAAGGGTCTTCCTCATGCGAAGCTTGATCGTGACTACACCAAATCCCAAACTCAGGATCAAACCACGTACTCTCTGCTGAGCAGGCAATGGCCTCTTCAGGTCCACGCTCAGGCTACAGAGGTTGTAGGCACCAGATTTCTCCAATTCCAGCTCAACCCCACAATAGTCTACACTCATCACAGGTCTCTCCAGGTAAGGCTTTAGATCAAGCGATTACGTTAGAAGATGACTTGAGACAATGCTGAACTTGGGGTTGAGATCTGACAATGCCGAGACGGCTCACACAGCCTCGACAAGCTCCCAGGCTGGCCAACGAAGACCGCTGTGCGGCACCATATTCCCCTCAGTTGGCTCAGGATGAGCCAGAGACGTTCGCAAAATAACACATCTCCCCTCTCCTTGAATGACTTAACCTCTGTAGAAGGGAAGACATCCGCAAGGTTTTATAAAAGAAGTTGAATAGCTTCTGTTCCTGGCCAAGAGGCAGCATCAGTACTGCAAATACGACATGAACACAACTTGCCAGTATCCTTCCCCCAAGGGCTCAGGTGATGACTCCATTACTTTACTTGTTTCTGTGTCTCCCCAGGGCCCTGCTCCTCTTCTGGTTCTGCTCAGAGAGATGGTAGGGCATCTGAAACACTGAATGTGACCTCAGGTTTAGTCTCATGACCTTCCTTTCTGAGGGTCAGAACTGATAGTGTCTTCTTCTATACCATTACCTTTAAGTCTCACAACCACACCATTTTCTTCTTACACTTTTTTTTTTTTGGTATGGGCAGGCCCCAGGAATTGAACCTGGGTCTCTGGCATGGCAGGCAAGAACTCTGCCACTGAGCCACCGTTGCCCACCCTACCATTTTCTTTTATACTGTTCTAGAGTCTGATTGTCCCCAAATAAGAGCCACTGGAAGCCAACTGTAAAGACAGAACATGAGTATGCATGGCTGACATCTAATATAATCAATACTCAGGTTCCAAGAGTTGCATGATGCCTAACAGAAGGGGCTGATGCCAGGCTATACCCTCAGCTCCTCCTTCACGAAGTAAGCACTTACTACCCCAGCTGTGGGAAGACAGGTCTCAGCTGCCATCCTCCTGTAGAGATGGCTTCAGCTGCAGAGAGGTGCCTTGCTCAAAAAGTCATGTCCCCTTCTCAGGGACAGCCTGTACCCAGTGAATGCTAGAAGCTGGGTTTTGGAGACCCCACCCTCTCACTCTGGTTGGGACAAGTTGGAGGGTCATCCTGACGTCAAAGCTTCTGGTAGGACCAGCTGCAACTTCTGCTAACACTGCATTACAGGGCAACCTCTCCCTATATCCAGTCTTGCCTTCCTTCTTCTCCCTTTCGCAGGAGCTGATCCTCACAGCAGTGTCAGCAAACATCCTGCATGCTAATTTCAGTCTTAGAGTCTGTTTCCTGGGGAATGCTACCTGTAAGATGGTAGCATTATATGCTGGTAGGAGAGATTGCTAAATATTTCCATACCTTTGTCAAACCCTAAAAAACACAAGATGGCCTATTTCAAAAAACACTGCAGCTGTCACAGTTGCCTCCCGTGTTCCAGTAGTATAGGGAGAGAAAGGAAATGACTTCCCATTCACATGTCCACACCTCCCTGCATTGTCCATGGGCTTTGAGGGAAGCTGACACTAACCCTAGAGTCTATAGGTGAAGAATATGAGTTCAAACTAACTTAGTTCACATGATTTTAACCTAGTTATTAGTTCAGGGGTCAACCTGTGACCCAACTAAGACCATTAAATAAAGGAGGGCCTTGCTGAGGACCTTGAGTGCCCCTTTTCTCAGGGGTTCCAGCTTTGCCATTATTCTTGCAAATCCTCTTGCCATTGCTTCCCCGTCCAAAGCTGGACAATAGCCACAGAGCCCCAGAGTTTCAAGAAGTCATGGTGCCATCGTTAGGAAGAGTCAGACTCAGAATGAAGTAAGAGCAGAGGGTCAGAAAGAGACTAGCAAGGGGCTGCATCATTTATCTTGGACTATGGAATCAAGTGAATTGAAGGCTATCAGCAAACCCCAAGCCAAACAGATAGAGATTAAGATTCTGCAAAAATTTTGAGAAAAGTCTCAGACCAATGTGTTGGGAGAAAGGAAGCCCAGTGGCTACATAACACGAGCGTTCACAGTGAGCCAACAGAACCATTTCATAAGCATGGGCTTTGACTCCAGTACTGTAGAACTTCAGAAACTCAGAAGATTTTCTAGCCCTGGGGTTAACAAAACCACATTTGGCTGAGTGAATACCTAGGAGTTGAGGTTGAACAGGTCTTTAAAAGACCCGGAATTCGAGCAAATCACAGGGCCTATAGCTACATGGGAGCTGACCCTTTGAAAAATCTACACTATTGGATTCTAACCACAAGGAAAACCAAATGATTTTTCATGAGGATCGAGTCCATGGAGCTAGCACAGGAAAGTACTTCCAGCAGGCAAAGGTTAAAACTCAGGTTTTTTTTCAAGGTACATACTGCTGACATCATGGGTTATTAAGAAAACTAAGATGACTTAAGGAAGAGGCCCAGCAGACCCTCTCCAGGGTGCTGGAGGCTGGGGTGGGGTGGGGTGGGGTTGGGGGGTTGGATAGCATCAGTGCTGACATAGCCACCATGAGTGACCCAGGGCAAGACTTTCAGAGCACAGGGTACTTCAGTGAGCACTCGTTGTGCTGCTGGGACACAGGGGCAGGCAGAGCCTCATGGCGATGGCTGTCGCAGCTATGGTCCTGGGGCACTGGGGCAACATCTCACCCAGCATGGGGGCCTCTGCTCCGAGGTGACCAGGCCGGAGGACATCACAGTGCGGGATGCTAGAGCTGCAGACCCTTGTTTGGATGCATAGAGCTACAAAGTCATAGGGCACCTGGCTCTGGCTGTAGTCTGGGGTCCATGCCCCTCAGAGAAGAAAACCAAGAAGGGAAAGAACTGGTCCCTTCCCACAGCTAGTCAAGGCCAAGCCTCGGTGTAAACCCCACCTTATTATATATTCTGGGCACAGGAAGGAGCCCAGCTGGGCCTAGGGTTTTGAGTTGGCCTTTCCCTTGAGTTGAAATGCCAGTGGCAAGAGCATTATCTTCTCATTATCGATCAGAATTTAAGAGCGACTGTAGATTTGACAGCTTTGACAATAGTACTACATTCTATTCTTCTCAAAACAATCTATTATTTGATAAAAGCTATCTGTGCCACTTCCCAGCTCTTATCAGCTTTCCAGAAAGTAAAAAAATACAACCGTTGGAGGGATGCCACTTTGACCCAGCTGTTGAGTTCTTTCAACATGGCTTTGCTGGCGGCAAATCCCAGGACCACCCTATGTACTTAGATTGGTCTCTGTAGCCCAGGTCTTCAGTGCATTTCAGATACTCTGATCTTGTAGGGCAAAGTTCAGAAACACAAGGAAACCACCACCCCCCTGCTCCTCTTCTCAGTTTTGCTCTTTTTCTACAATTCTTTGACTCAGCAAAATTTGTGAATTTTAGGCATCTTTTGAGCCTGGAGTCGGAGCACAAACATAGGTACAGATTTCTCATGAGGTTGCCCTGCATTGTCAGGAAACCAGACAGGTTGCGTCAGGGGCTCCTGGAAGGGCTGTTTTAAGGGATGTATATAATCATATCACATACAGCCTTACAGAAAACACTCATTCAAGGAGGAGGTCATAGTGGATTGTTTTGAGAAGGGTGCAATGCAGTACCATTCTAGGAGAAACTAATATATAAGATATCTGGGTTACTGGATTGATTTCCCAGCTTTCATCAATTAGAGTCTCCTACTATCCTCACTTGCCCAGGGATCTAGGAACCATCTGATAAAGGGAGACTGGTCCACTACATTCTCCTCCAGCATATCTGTGCTTCCCGTTCACATACTGAGGCTCTGCTAGACTGGAGGCCTGATTCCTAGGTGGTGGGAGGGAGACCCTCCATGATGCTGCACACTCAGGGTACCCAGCTCCAGATTCCAATTGACTGGGCAGCCAAGGGGATGAAGGGCTGGCCCACCCACCATGCAAGTATTCTAGATAAGCGGAAGTCCTGGCTGAGTGAGAAGATAGTAGTAAGTCGCCATCACTGTCTCGGCTCCAAGGGCAGTAGCTGGCTTCACCAGCTCTTGATGTGTGCCTTTTTCAGTGGTTAATTCTAGGTTTTCCTGTGCCTCCAAGCAGAGGCTGGCTCCAATGTGGAACATGAGAGGATATGAGAAGGGCGAGGGTTAGACAGGTGTGGATGCTCTGGGGAGACCTGCCCCAAAGCCTCTCAGCTCACCTCTGCCCATGGAAATGGAAGCCATCAATCAGAGTTGACCTCAAGTCCACATACCACCTCAGGAACCTTCTGCTTTTCTCCACTTTCCTTCAAGGCTGCGAGTGGCTGCTGAGATGGTACACAGGGCAGTCTGGAAAGGCAGGGGAGATCATGCCCCGGGAAACAGGTGATCCTCAACTAATGGAAGAAGTGATGCATGCCCCCATCTCCTGTCTTCCTAAGGTCAGTGCTGAGGAATATTCTATGTTGTTACAAGGAGGGTCCCCTCAGGGTGAACCCCAATTGCCCACAACTGGGACCAGTTCCAGTTCAGTTGTAAAACATGGAGCCATGTTCTCACCAGCCTTTCTCCTCTGTCCCTCTCTCCACTCTTGCTCCTGCTCTTGAAACCAAATCTCAAATCTTCTATCCCTCAATCCTTGGCTAACACTCTGCTTTTGGAGGAAGGAAAATTAAGGCAGGGAAGGAAAAGAAAAGGTGTTCATTTCCCCCAGGCAGTAGGAAAATTTTTAAAACTTGGATATAGATACCAAGTTTTTTTCTGGGGTGTAAATGTTCAGAACAAAGTAGACCACCAGAGTGGAATATATCAGGAATTCTCGTCACCAGCCCATTCCTTCTTCAAGAAGACCCTGCCTCTTAATACCAGTAAATGGTTCCAAGGGCATGGAGACATCCAAAGTGGAGGGCTTCTCCCGAAGGCAGAAGCTGGCCGCTGGTTCCAACAATTCTCTATGGACCTGAAAATTACACCCGTGCCTTATCTTAGATTTTGAAAGGGACTATAGAAACTCCCAGGAAAGGCAAGTTTCAGAACACAGGGGACCCAGAGGTTATTGCGATATATTCATCCAAGGAGGTAAAGCCCAGTAGCTTCAAAGAATGAA
The DNA here is from genome assembly GCA_004026745.1 of Myrmecophaga tridactyla. Classification (NCBI taxonomy): domain Eukaryota; kingdom Metazoa; phylum Chordata; class Mammalia; order Pilosa; family Myrmecophagidae; genus Myrmecophaga; species Myrmecophaga tridactyla. Next base: position 27,156 of record PVIY010026002.1, on the reverse strand, counting down.
GACAGGAAGAAGTTGGGGCAGCACAACTTTATCTACAACGAGAAAGGACTTGCTGCCCAGCTGCTGAGAGTACATCCAGCAACTGAGTGAGGGAGAGTACTGCCATCTTGGTCTGTCACAGAACTGTCTGGCAAACAACACTTAACTCCAGAACTCCCTGCCATGTTGGCAGAGGTTTGTCAAGAGTACATCACCGTTGGGTTTCTCCCTCGGCCCAAACTGCTCCTCTCCCCTTATTTTCACAGCCTGGAAACCTAATAAACATCTTACACCCCTCACCCCATCTCAGGACTTGCTTCTAGAGAGCTCCACCTGAGACAGAGGCATAATGGACAAAGAGAGAAGTCTAGTGTTTCCTTGCCATCAAGAAAAGATCAGACCCTGCTCCAAACTGCAGACATGGGTATGAATTCAACTGAATCTTGGATTTTGAGAAGGCTACCCCTGAAAGTGAAAGGAAAAAGCAGAGAAAAACCGTTGCCTTAGATTCAAAAGCCCACCCTCGCCTTCAGGAAACCGTTGGCTTTTAAAATACTTAAGGCATGTTGGAGTTCCTACCTTGGTCCGCGTTCATACGATTCAACTATTTTAGATAGTTATCAGAACACTGTCCCTGTCAATCCTTCCCCGTAACCTTGACATGGTTGACATGAATGTGGGAACACAAAAATTCTTTCCAAGACCTGAATCTCCATCAGTCTGCGAAACCGAAGGCCTGTAGTTTGGTAGAAGCTGCAAGGACAGCAGTGAAGCAGGACGCACAGGCAGTAGTGGCGGCAATCGCATCTCCAGCGGTGGGTACAGGTGCTACATTGAGTAGTCAGAAGACCACATTGTGATTGTGAGGACAGCTCCCAATAGTCAAAAAGTCACATGGCAGAGAAGCCCCATGGAACAGGAGGGTAGAGCCTACCACCCACCTCTATGGCTCAAGTTATAACTCTTGGCCACGTAACCTGGGACTGGATGACTGACTGATGGGAAGTAACAGCAGGGAGACCCTGACTTGGGTGGAATTTCTATGTGATTCCATGGACTTGTGACCGTCCGGTCCTACAGGCCTGTGTAGTGCCTGGGTGTTTAATTTGCTAACCTCACCAGCTCACAGGCCCAGCAGGAACCCCAAGCAGGAGGAACAGCTGCTACGGGGCAAGCTTCTGAAAGATCTGTTGGGCTTCCCTAATGGCCCTGGATGAAGGCTTTCTAACAGAAAGAAACATGCTGTACATTATTATGCATGAGGGGAAGAGGTTCTAAGTTAGAGTTCATTCAGCTTGAACTGGGGTGGGGGGAGCCCCAGATTGTAGTCCTCCACCAGGCAGACTGTTCTCCCCCATGAAGGCATTGTTCTTAGGAAGCCGTTTCCCATTCGGTCCTGGTCCCTGCAGCCAAGGCCAGATGACCCCTGCCAGTTCACCTGAGGAGCCCCGGGATGGGAGGAGGTCCTGCGCAGAGGCTGACATCACCTCTGAGGTCAAAGGTGACCTCAGCACCATGTGGGCCTCTCACCTGGGGACTGGAGCCTCTGGTCCCAGGACTCTCCCAGCCAGGCTCCTTCTACTGCCTTTGAAGCAGGAATGACCAGAGCCAATAGGTATTTTGTTCACTTTCCGAAGGAAATCCATCCTGCTGTTCTTAAAGGAACTATGTTCATAACCCAAAATGGATGGCTTTTCTTTACAGACATATTTAACCCAGTGATGAAGGAGATGTGACAGTGGCTACAAGATGGCGCTAGTCTCAGTCTAACCACGGATCTAGGCGATAGGCATAAGGGGCTTCCAGAACAGCTGGAAAGCTGGATGCAGAGTTCTAGAACATGGATCAAGCAACCCTGCCCACTCTCATCTGAAAGACAGTCAGATGTGATGAATCTTCCCAGTCCACCTATGAACTACTTCTGTCCCACATGCTGGGAGACCATAGTACCAGCTTCTCCCTGGCCCTTGGTGGGGTACCGGTGGGGCCACCAAGGGCTAACACCCCATGAAGAACCACCCAGCAGCCTTGTGGTGGGGCCCACCATCATCCGCTGGCAGGAGGGGTCCTGTTTTCCACCTTCTTGGTCATGATGCACTCCCAAGACCTGCTTGTCTGCTGAGCACAGAAATAAATATGCTCAAATAATCTTTGGGTTTTGAGGAGAAGATAGCATCTTGAAGTGAAGAACAGAAGAAACAAGAAACAGGTTTTTGTTTTAGAGTCGAAACCTTCTCTCCCTCTCCAGCCAAATAAAGTTAATAAAACGGCATTTTATACAAGGGGATTTCCAGTTTCTGCCTTATATTGTGACTTTATATACCATTACTTAATCTAGAACAGGGTTGCATGTTCTATTACCTTCCCTTTTAGGATCTCTTGTGGCCCCATAAATATATATGTATCGGAATGCATTCAGCTTTCAGAAAAAAACAAAGCATGCTAACACGCAAGGTTGTTTGTCAGAAGACTGCAGGTGATCCCTGATGCAGTAGCAGGGTCAGCAGCAGGGAAAGAGGCAGAAGCAGTGGCAGCACCTAAACCAGCTGCAGCAGGAGTTGCAGGCACCCAGGGAGCAAGCAGCATGGAGCACGGTCTTACAGTGACCAGGGCCAGGCTGGATGCTCCGATGGAGACCTCTGAACACTGCGCTGTGGTAAGGGCCATGCACATGGAGCTAGGGGGCCCACCTTGGACAGGTCTAGACACCTCTATGGGAACTAGACCAGTCTCAGTACAAACACTGCCTCAGTGGCCTAGACGGGACAACTGGTGGAGTTGGGAGGAAAATGATTTGACCCAGTTATCCCATCCTTTATGGCCTTGGAATTTGGCATCTTTAAAATAAAGAGGATATATACAGACTGGCTGAGGAAAATTCTAGAAAGCCTGTGTTGGTTAAGTTCCTGGTGCTATCACAAATTTTGGCCTCTCAATTAAGGATGCGCCTTTGAAGGGCAGCAAATGGTCCAAGGGCAGGGAGAAGACTTAGCTGGCTTCATCTTCCATGGAGACAGCAGGTGTTCCTGGATCCAGCATCTCCTTAGGTGTCCGGATTTAGGTTTGCTTTCCTCTGTAGGTTTTTACAGTTCCCTGCAAAGACTGGAATTGCCCTGCAGAGAACTCCAGCGGGTATTTAGAAGGTTCACACAAGGTCATGCCCTTCAACTGCCTCTCAGAAGACACAGCCAGAAGGGGGAACCGTGGGTCCCTTCTTGCCAGCTACTAAAGGCTGGGCACTCCCCATATCCTACTGTGTTAGATTCAGTTGTCAACTTGGCCAGGTGAGCATACCTAGTCTTGTTGCTGTGGACATAAGCCAATGGTACGTGAACCTCATCTGTTGCTAATTACATCTGCAGTCGGCTAGGAGGTGTGTCTGCTGCAATGAGTGACATTTGACTTAACTGGCTGGTGCTTAAATGAGAGAACGCAACATCGCACAGCCTAAGCAGCTCAGCATTCCTCATCTCAGCACTCGCAGCTCAGCCCAGGCCTTTGGAGATGCAAGTCGCCCCGGGGAAAGTTGTTGGAACCCAGGGGCCTGGAGAGAAGACCAGCAGAGACCATTCTGTGCCTTCCATGTAAGAAAGAACCTCAGTGGAAAGTTAGCTGCCTTTCCTCTGAAGAATTAACAAAATAAATTCCCTTTTATTAAAAGCCAACCCGTTTCTGGGGTGTTGCATTTCAGCAGGTAGCAAACTAGAACACCTACCTTGCTTGCTTGCTGTAGACACTGGAATAAGCCCAGGTGATCTTTTGTGTTTTGAACAAAGGGGCTTCTCCTTTGACATGAAACATAGGACATGAATCAAAAGAGCTCTTTTTTTTTTTCTTTTAAACACACCACCCAGGCTGCTACTTCCTAAACATTTATATTTAAGAAAACTGAAGCAATTGTTCAGGTAGTTAAAATTTCACAGTATGATTTTTAACTTTATGTAGGGAAAGTTATTCCAGCACATGTTCATTTTCTGTGCCACAACAGTCTCATCATCTTGGTACAAAGTCCACATCTATTCTAGGACATCAAAGAGACCAAAGCATACCATGCTATGCACCTTTTACATATACCCTACAGATTTATCTTTCCTGACCCTATTTCACAGGACAGCACAAAGAAATTAGAACCTTCACTTGAGGACAACTACTATGATTTCCTATTCCTGCCTGGAAAGATTCCAACATCCGGTTTTCTAAATTATTTGAAAGCCCAGAGTAACTGTCTTTGATTTTCCTAAACTCCCCAATAAAATTGCATGAACACACACACACACAATCACTCACTTCCATGTCCTTCACATAAATGGCTCAAGTGGAACCTTTTTGTAAAGAAGAGTTTCTTTTTGACCCAACGTGACACCAAAGGGCAGCAGGCTCACTCCAATTCTTCACGTTCGGGACAAATTCTAAAGAGTTGATATGAGCAAGAATTCATCAACATAGCCCGATATCCTTGAAATTCAAACTAAATGAAAATTCCTTACAAGAAAAAAGAAAACATTTTGTATACATAGTCAGTTACAAAAAGGCTACCATGCAACCAAATAATTTAGGTCAGGACTTTTTATCAGAAGATAACTTGGACAAGTCGAAACATTTTCTGGGAGAAGAGTGACACCCCAAACCGCAGGCTTGCGAAGACACAGAAGAACCTTTCAAGCAGTTCAACGCCAACGTATAAACACAGCCCCAGCAGGTGCTGGCTCTTGATCATTTCATCACATCTCTGTACACTTCTCTTCCTCTTTGTTTTGAGCTTGTATCTATGGAATCACTCAAAGTGGAAGAGGAGATTAAATGATAAGGGGGTCATTCGAAATTTTGAAGGAGACTTGGGAGGTTTCTCAGGTCTTCCACCGCTAATCTTCTTCCCCCAACACAGAATCCGTCTACCGAGTTACTCAGTGTCTCACACATTTAGTCCTGCCGCTATTGTCTATCTGGGTGGGGCTCTGCTGGTGCCATACGTTTTCTCTGATAACTTCAACTCCCAAAGCTGGGCCTACCATTGTTTAGAGCATGACTGCATGAGCACTCACCCCGAGACCACCGAACAGTGTCTAGAAGCCTTTCCAAGCCTCAACATCCTTTGATGTTTTGGATATACCAGCAACCAACAGTCAGAATGAAACAGGAATAAAACAATTCCATTCTGCAGAATGGATTTGCAGAATAGGCCTAAAACCACTAACAGAACATAAAACCACTAACAGAACATAAAACCATCAAGGGAAGACTTCATACTTGAAATTCTAAGATTTCCATTAACCAAAGGAGTCATCCTGGTTGAGAGTAAAGGGAACAGGCCTTGTAGGCTGCCAGACCCAAGAGCAAATCCTGCCTCATTTATCACATGACATTTGTCCAGGCCCTAAGCTCTAAGCATACATTTCCTAATACGTAAAGATGAACTTTTCCCATGCCAGCCCTCTTACCTGCTGAGATAAAAGCACGTGATACACCTAAGACACACCTACTATAAGTGTTCATTACATCTAGGGAAGGACTCTTTTTCTCCCAAGATTCTATAAAGTTATCTGCAGTGAGCACACATGTGTCTCTTAGTCTGGCTCCAGTGGCAGAATAGACTGGACCACGTTCCTTCTTATGAAAGTTTTCATTTTGTGAAGGTCAGATAACTCAGCCCACATTAAGAAGACTTTTACTTCAGGAGAAGTATCAGCATGGAGCATGGAGCCCAGATCAACCAGGGCTAATTCTGAGCTAGAAGGCCTTTTGAATTCATTGAAAACCTTCATTGGAATCCTCAGCTTGCAGCCTCCCCTATGGAATTTGGACTGGTGCATCCCACTTACGTGAGAAACTTTTATAAAATCTCATAATTTGCAGACCTCTCGTGTTGGTTCTGTTTCCCTAGAGAACCCTGACTAATAGAAGGGTCTTACTCGTATCAATGAGTCTGCACTTATGTCAGGGAAGTTGGACAAAACCGGAACCATCCCTTCATGAACCTTCACCATCAGGCGCTCAGAAGCACTTCTGCACAAATGACACAGTGCCAATGATAAGTTGCCCGCGACTCCCAGCAATAGCTGGAACACACGCTTACCCTAGCAGGGCTTAGCAATCCACTCTTTGTTCTTAGTTCCAGAAGGACATTAACCAGACCTTCTCAGTTCTGCTTTCAGGAATAAGTTAGCCGAATAGCATCAAGAACACACTGTAGCCCAGTGAATCAGCGACTTCCTCCTCAAAAGACAAGTTGGACATTCCTGAGGATTAGCTAAAAACAGAATCATGAAGACCCTGCATGTAAGAGCTTGCACATCAAAACTAAATCTAATCACTGAAACCGGAACAACAAGACGGGCTTGAGACAACACAGGATTGAGAAATCGCTCACGCCCTCCTCACAAAGATCCAACGTCATCATTGACCTGACAAGAATAAATCATGTGGACATTAGTTTGTGACCCCTATCCCTTTTCCTTTACCTATAAAAACCTTAATTTACATCCCCACTTTGAACTGGTTTTGGGAAGATTCCACTAGTGCCTTGCCCTTATACTTGCAATAAATCACCTTCATGCTGAGAGATGTTTCGACGTTTCTCCTCTGTCAGGCTGGCCCTTCTGTTGGAAAGAGCCACGCTTGTGGTATTGCCAAGAAGGGGAATGTGCAACTGTGCATGGGGCTGACACTAGCAAGGGGTCTGCCCTGTATAGTTGGGGCAGGCGATGGGAGGCAGCTCACACCAAGTCTCTACAACCTAGAAAGTGCTAGAGTCAATGTGAGAACTCTTTCAACACCAACCTCCTGTTGGTGTAAATGCACCAACTTAGATGCAAATGGCAATTTCTTGGCAACCTTTGCATTCAAGATGTGACTTTGTCTTTCTTCAACAAATGGTCAGGAGTTGTGATGGCTTGGAGTTAGGTACCCCCAAAACCTGTTCTTAATCTTAGTTCCATTTCCTGTGGGTATGAGCCCATCATAAATAGGACCTTTTGATAAGGTTCTTTCAGTTAAAGTTTGGCCCAACTAAATCAAGATGGGTCTTAATCCTATCACTGGACACCTCATAGAGAAGGCCACAGAGAGGGAAGCCACAAGAGAAGCTGGAAGTCAATGGAACCTGGAAAAGAAAGAAGATGCCACCACTTGCATTGCCACATGATGAAAAGTCAAAGCACCCCAAAGATTGCTGGCCAGACAGAGGATACTGACCCCCCAGAGGAAGCCAGCTTTCTAGCCTCTGAAACTGTGGGTCAATAAATTTCTGTGCTTAGGCTAAACATTGTATGGCATCTATCTTTAGCAGCTCAGAAACAAAAACAGGAGTTAAGTAGGGAGAAAATGAATGTGGGGGATTGAGGAGGTTTTAAAAAAATTCTTACTTAAGGGTGGTGTGACAGTGGCTCAGTGGCAGATTTCTTGCATGCCTGAGACCCAGGTTCAATTCCTGGAGCCTGCCCATGCCAAAAAAAAAAAAAAAAAAAAAAAAAAAAATTCTCACTTCAAATAAGTGTGGACTGAGAATCATAAATTATGATTCCCACTAATGTTTAGCCTTGATGAGCCTGAAAAAGTTTATTGTTGGCCCTTTCCACAAGGTCTCCCAGGCTTCTCCATGGAGCCAAGCGAGCTGGAGAAAGTGAGAAGCCAGAAAAACATACAATAGTAGAAGCATAAACCACCAGCTTTCCCTCAAAACCGAAAATATAAAGTAGATGCAGTTTCCTCCAACTGAAATGAAGTCTTACACGTTGGAGGACAGTTTCAAATATTTGGATTGAGAGGGATTTCTTAACAGAGACAGAAAAGCCACCTGTGTTTCTAGGCTGAGCATGATGGTTGAGGTTTTTGCAGCCAGAGTTTGCCCGTAGAGAATCAGAAACCCAGCTAGGCCACAATTGTCACTACCTATCCTTCAGGAGCTCCAAATGCAAACTCAGAAAAGGCTCCATGGCTGCTCACCTACTTATCAGACTTGAAGAGGAGAAAAGTAAAGTTCTCTCTCAAGTGGAATCAGAAGGCTATGCATTGTGGAGTTGAAGCTCCCGTGTTTCCTCTTCTCCAGCTTAAAATTACCCTCTGCCAGGAATTCCTGACAGTCCCCAGGACCTCCCGCTCAGTTGTTTTATTGGAATCACTCTTCTGGTCATTTTGGTTCACTCAGGCCTCCAAGGAGAAGCACAGAAGACAGTGAAGGAGGACACAGTTCAAGCCCAGTGGAATCAGAGACCAGCATCACTCACACAGAAGCAAAGCTCAAGAGCTAATCTCAGCTCCATCCCTAATTCCCCCTGAGGAAGAGTTTCTCTTATTTTCAGGAACAGACCCCAGTGAGCCAGAGAGGCCAGCGGACCCAGGGAAAGGTAGCAACACTGGGCTGCTTAATAAACTCTCCAGCATCAGACTCAGATAAAGTCCCATCTCCAGCCCTGAAGTTGGTATGAGCTCACCTAGACACATGAGGTTTCAAGACCACGGGGAATGCTGAGGCCAGTACAATTGACAGAGCCAGGCCACCAAATAGCTCTGAGCCTAAGCTATTGTAGCTATTCTTTGGTGCTACAAAACATGCCCATAGACAACTGTGAACTTAATCTATAAATGCTGTGAGTTCTGACTGCTCTACCTCCCATCTGGTCCAGTCCCTTTCCCTGTTTCCTCAGGCCTCTCCATTCTGAGGCACGATTTTGAAATCAGGCCAATTAATATCCCTACAATGGCCTCTTAGTGTTCATCAAACTAAAGGAAGCCTCTCCCATCTCTCCTTTAAATCAAAAGCTAGAAATAATTAAGTTGAGTGAGGCAGGCATGTCAAAAGTTAGGCTTCTTACACCACTTTTCCTTTGAATTCACAACTTGGCTAAGTTCTTGAAGGAAATTAAAAATGCTACTCCAGTGAACACATGAATGATAAAGCAGAACAGAGCATTATTGCTGATAGAAAGTTTATAGTGGTCTGGATAGAAGATCAAAACAGCCACAACATTCCCTTAAAGCCAAAGCCTAATCCAGAGCAAGGCCCTAACTCTCAAAGCCTAATCCTAATGAAGGCTGAGAGGTGAGGAAGCTGCAGAAGGAAAGTTGGAAGCTAGGCAGAGGTTGGTTCATGAGCTTTAAGGAAAGATGCTGTCTCCATAACATCAAAGTACAAGGTGAATCAGTCAAGAGCTGGTGTAGAAGCTGTAGCGAGTTATTCAGAAGATCTAGCTAAGACCATTCATGAAGGTGGCTACACTAAACAGATTTTCCACGTAGACAGCTGTAAACAGCCTTCTATTGGAAGAAGATGCCATCTAGGACTTTCATAGTTAGAAAGGAGAAGTCAATGCCTGGCTTCAAAGCTTCAAAGGACAGCTGAGTTTCCTGTTTATAGGCTAATGCAGCTGGTGACTTAGTTGAAGCCAATGTTCATCAACCATTTGGAAGATCCAAGGGCCTTTACGAATTACGTTAGATCTCTGCCTGTGCTCTATAAATGGAACAACAAAGCCTTGATGACAGCACATCTGCTTACAACACGGTTTACTGACTATTTTAAGTCCACCATTGAGACAGACTGCTCAGAAAATAAAAGTGCCTTACAAAAGTGCTCGCTGACAATGCACCTGGTCACCCAGGAGCTCTGGTGGAGACGTACAACCAGATTAATGTGGTCTTCAAGCCTACTGATACAATATCCATTCTGCAGCCCATGGATCAAGGAGTCATTGTGACTTTCAAGGCTTATGATTTAAGACATACATTTCATAATGTTTTTAGCTGCTATGTATAATGATTCCTCTCATGGATCTGGGCAAAGTCCACTGAAAACCTTCTGGAAAGGATTCAACATTCTAGATTCCATTAAGAACATTTGTGATTCATGGGAAGAGGTCAAAAATAATTTCTTCCAAACTCCTGTGAATGTTGATTTCAACCCTTATGGATGACGCAGGGGTTCATGGCTTTAGGAGACAATGAAACTGCAGATGGTGTGGGAATAGCAAGAGAGCTAGAATTAGATCAAAAGCTAGAAATAATTAAGCTTAGTGAGGAAAGGAGCCCAAAGTCACGAAGATGTGACTGAACTGCTGCAATCTCATGATGAGACATGAACGGATAAGGTACTGCTTCTTAAGCATGAGCAAAGAACGTGGTTTCTTGACACGGAATCCACTCCTGGTTGAAGATGCTGTGACACTGGTGAAATGACAACAAAGGATTTAGAATACTACATCAACCGAGCTGATACAGCAGCGGCAGGGTTGGAGAGGACTGACTCTAATCCTGAAAGAAGTTGTGCTGTGGGCAAAATGCTATCAAATAGCATAATAGGCTACAGAGAAAAAGGAAGAGTCGATTGATAGGGCAAGACTTGATAGTCTGAATTCAAGAACTTGCCTCAGCCACCTTGACCTTCAGGAACCAGCATTCTGATCAGTCAACAGCCACCAACATTGAGACAAGACCCTCCATCAGCAAAAAGATTGCTACCTACTGAAGGGTCAGAGGATGGTTAGCACTGTTTTAGCAATAAAGTATTTTTAATTAAGGTATGTATGTTGGGTTTTTTAAGACATAATGCTACTGTACACTTGGACTATGGTATGGTCTAAATAACTTTTCTAAGCCCTGGGAAACCAAGAAATTCCTGTGACTCATTTTATTGCAATATTCACTTTACTGTGGTCATCTGGAATTCCACCTGCAATATTTCCAACGCATTCTTGTGTTGCCCTAAGATATATCTATTCCCTCCATGGGATTCTTACCTGGAACCTAATAAGGAGGAACCAATGACTTTTTGCAGACCCTAGGTTAGTAGTTTTTCAGATTATCCTATATTCTGGATTCGTTTGTAATAAAAATTTGACAAAGCATGGAGGTGGTGTAGACTTTTTCGAAGGTCCTACCATCCAGAGATTTGGTAGCAATGCTTGCAAGGGACTGAGGTCCAGACCCAACCTGGAAGAAAGTGCTGTCCCCTAGCCACACCACTGCCAGGCTGATCTGAGATTTAAGACATCTGGAGAAAGGCAAACACTTGGATGCTGTGACATCCCTGTAATGACACAGGGCAGCTGGGATGTGCCTTTTCTATCCAATTGCCCCTCAAATGAGAAAGCCAATAAAGAGGCAAACCTGGAGTCTTCCTGCCAGCTGCAGGAGAACAGGGTGCTGACTGCCTCCACCAACTCTGCTCTGCACACAGAAACAAGCTCAGCTGTCCTCGGGTTGAAGAGAACGCTAATCCCTCCAAATAAAAAGGGTAGAAGTGTGAAAGAGAATATGGGCTGCTAGTGGGGGAGTCACATGCCCCCCTCTTAGTCAAAGCAACTACTGATTTTCTATCATGAAAATACACTTATAAGAGGTCCACATACCATGCTAAAAGCAATTTCAACCCCACCCTAATTTCTCACACTTTATGGGGTCAATGCCTCTAGCAAATGTTGTATACGTCATTTCTACCACTTTTTCCCCCCAGAGTATCTTGCTATATGAGCCCCATGAAAATAAGGTAACATTCTCTTACTTGGAGCAGATTAAGATGAAAAAGAATCATGGCAGTACCTTGACATGAGCCTTCAGACTGTCCCTCCAGGGTTGACCAGTAGATGGCCAGGAGCCAAGCAGGGTCAGCCACTGGTCACCACAGAAGTAGCCACAGTCACAGCAGATGTAGCTTGACAAGCCAATCCTGAGCCTCTAACTGACCACACATTGCATCATCACCAATAACATTCTTTGCAAGGTCAGTAGTAATAGAAGCAGTAAGAAGGTGGCCTTGGGAGAACAGCATCAGCAGTGTCCTATGACCGCGACAGGCCCAAGAACACAATGTAGGCTCTGAAGGCAGCTCCGGATATGCAGGGGCCACCAGAGGAACCTCATGGCAGAGGGGCCTCCTCTCCTCGACACACAAAAACTAGGACATGTTTTACTGTCTGTTTCTTCGTCACATGCATTAGTTTGGACAGAGTGAAAGGGACCCAAAGCAAGAAGACCTAAATGGATACAAGTCTATCCAAGATGATGTGCTTCAGAGCAAATGGACCCAAGAGTGAGTCACAGCCTGGGATGACCTGGCCATCTCGCAGATGGCACCCCAAGGAAGGAAGGAAACGGCCATGGGGAAGTGATTATATGAAAAGGCTCTTTACCTTCCTGGTTCTCTTCCACAGGATCTGGGACACCAAGCCCCTGTCACAGGGGAGACTAGGTTCCCAAACAGGTAGCTCAATCCATTTTAAAGAAACCTAGGTGGCCATCGAGGAAGTTTTCTGGCCAAACTGGGCACAAAGGGTTTCAGGGTATTTGTAATACGATGCACAGATCCATTAGCCTGGGGGCTGCACGGGCAGGACATGTGAGCAAGGGTTCTCCTCCTGAGCTCTGACCCCAGCCTCTCATGCACCCATCCTGTATAGAGCTGCCACGACCAAGATGACCACTGTGTAAAATACAAACCTCACAGTCCTTAAGGGTTGACCCACAGCCCCCATTTCTGGCCTCGTATACCCCACCCTCAATCCACTCTAGTGGCTGCCTCCACCCCTGCTGCAGTCAGTAAGGATACTAGGCTGGGTAGACATACCTTGTCCTCTCCCGGGTCTTAGTCTGGGGAGCAGCCTCTTCCTGGAGCCACCTGAGTGTAAGCCTGTAACTGCCCAAATGGCCACAGCTACCTCCTTGGCCCCCACCCCCATTCTTCCATGATCCTACCCCAAATCATGGGATTTTCTGTAAAAAGGTAAAAACACACTTGATTGAAAATGACCCTCTGTGCCAGGAAGCAGTGTTGTCCCTACCAAGGGCAGCTTGTCATTCATAGTCTGCTTTAGCCAGCACAGAAAAATTGCATGAGTTTAGAACTTGAGAAGCAAAGACCACTGCAGTTTCAGATGAGCTGGAGACCCTAACCACCAGCTAGCAGAGTTGAGCACAGACGCTTGGCATCCACAACTTCATGATTTATACTCAGCACAATTCAATTTGGCTTAGTACACAGCCCCACCTAATTTCCAGCATCTCTCCAGAGCCAAATGAAGACCAAAACTGATACGGACATTGGATGCGCCTGGGGCACTTTTCAGATCCCAGAATGGTCAAATCACTGGGTCATAGGCGACACCATGTTGGATTCCATTTCCTTTCTTGGTCCAGAACCAGACCAAGCCACTTACCATAATGCAGTTTCTTAAAGAAAAAAAGCCATTATTTCAAGGAAGTGGCGTGGGGAACAACTATGAGCGGAAATACTGAGCTTAGTGCTCATAAACATTTCATGGGTGCTCAACTTTCCCATTTGATGGGAAACTGAACTGTATGAGTCTTAAACGTCTCCTGGGAAGTAGCCAAATCTGTTTATTCTTTCGGGATACTTATGTGAATACTGGTGCCTTCCTGAAACATGCATTCTTCAGAGTCAGTATAGGAGTCCCCGGGTCATACTATAACTTCCATACATCAACATTGCTTGCTAAAACAGGTAGAAAATTACTCGATCCAGTTACTTACAGTGTGGGAGTCTGGCATAAAACAAAGCAGATGAGCAAGACATCCCAACTCTACACTCACTAAATATGGTACATGCTGTGATGTGATGATCGGGTCCCCTCTTGCACCCTTCATTGTGATTGCCTCTCTTGCTAACAGACTGTCCATAGCTGTCAGCTCCCTGGAGGGATTGTTTTAGCTGAAGAGAGCTGCTGCCTCCTAGGTTTGGCCCTTGTCTTAAAGTGGCTCAGCCAGTGACTGGTCAGCCCTCGGGATAGGGCTCCACAGCCCTCTTTTGCCCCATGCTCAGAAGAGCTTTGAAGAGTCAGGGTCATTCCGACTTAAACTGCTTGTTGGGTCGGCCCAGGCTTCCAGCAAGTCTGGCCACAGCTCAACTTCTCCCTCAGCCCAAGCTCGCTTCCTTCTCATTCCTGCAAGTGTTTTGCTGTCCCCAAAACACTCTGGACAGCAGAACAGCAGCAAATCAGAGGGGAGAGGGCATCAGAGTCTCCATTTGAGAAGTCTCTTGAACTTGAAAAGCAAAGTGTGTAAGAGGCCAATCAAAAGCTGGGACAGTATCCAGACAGTACCAAGCGTGAGGCCCATGGCCATCCAGGTGGCATCCACCTTGAGTCCTCCCAATAGCCACCTCGAGACCAAGTTCCTCCAGCATCCTCCGTCTAATCCACAGACATTCCCCTTGAGTTTCCGGTGGGAGCCTTCGTACTTCCGTCATGACATCCTGTGGGAGGCACCCAATCCTCCCAGAGCCCTACACTGAGGTCTCTTCTCTTCATCCCCTTTCTCATTTCATATTTGGTTTTCCAAGTGGGTTACTATGCCAATACCGGTTTTGAGTTGATTGGAGACACTGATATTTGGTTCAGTTCTAAGATTTTTGTCATAGCCTTCCTAGGATTGTTACTAAAAGTGGCAACAACCATAATTCCTGGGTTCCCTCATTTTGAGGGGTTTCAAAGACAGACATATGAAATAAATTCCGATAAGAATGTAGAAAAAAATATATACTAGATTGTGGAAAGACAGAATCTAAATTATAGTCCTGTTTTTCAAAAAGTGGGAAGTCATGTTGCACTTATTTTGCCTTTAACGATGACCAAGTCATGGGTTCCACTAAACTGGGATGGATCAGTCATGGGCACCTATGAGAATCTCCCCTCTCACCAGGATATCAAGAAACCTGGAGAGAGGAGAAGATCCAGAGCAACTAGCAACCCTCTAATTTACCCTTTAGGATAGACATAAAAATATAAGATTGACAGAAATTCTAGACTTCCTAAAATGGGGGGGGAGCTGCAACGAGCCTTCAGAAAATGCCCACTCTGGGAGGAGTGTGAGAGCTACCATTTAAAGTCACATATTGTGACCCCCAAAATAAACTTCAAGTTTGTGACAAACCTATGGCCAGTGCCCCTTTGTAGTTTGTTTCTCTATCTCTAGAGCCAAGTTCTCTCATTCAAAGTCCAGTATGGGGGCTTAAGTTCTACCCCCCACATTTAGACATGTTCTTGGTCCCCATTCCTGTGGGTCTGCACCCATTGAAAATAAGATCTCTTGAAGATATTTTCAGTTAAGGCATGGCTCAACCCCAGGAGGTTGGGTTTTAATCTGGATTACCAGAGTCCTTTATAAGCAGGAGAAATTCAGAAACTGAGAGAAATCCATGGTGAAGAGCCCAAAGCCAGAAGTCCATGGAACCCAGAAGAGAAATGAGAGGACATCGCCATGTGACAGGAAAGCCCAGGGACCCCAAGATTACCAGGCCACCAGAAACGACTGACCTAGAAGACAGGAATTTACTGGCGCCAATAACTCTTGGATGCTAGAAAACTGTTATTAAGCCACCTCATTCTGAGGTATTTGTCACGGCAGCCAAGAATAATCTGAACTTTCTGCTGGAACTTCAGGTAGACAGCGGTGTCAGAATAGCCAACTGGGACTTTCAGCCACAGATCCATAGAACTCATCAATGAAGATTCTTCAGAAGTGACACGTTTCTTTTAACTAGTGAGAACCTAGAGACAGACACAGAGGTTCTGGAAAAGCGTTTAGAATAAAGAGCAAATTCTAGAGCTTCTTTAGAACAGCTTTAAAGGCCAAACAAAGCTTTTTCTTGAGGAGAAGTTGCATAGAACCCATTGCCAATAATGTCTTCAGAAGTCAATTTTAACTGGTTTTGAATATGTGTCCATACTTGTGTAACAGCAATATCCCAAATTGCTTATATTTCCCAAAGGGAAACCAAAGAGGTTCTCTCAAACATAACACCTCTGCTTTAGGGATAGAAAAAGAAATGACCTACCAGTTTAGCACAGAGCCCGAAAACGCTGCTCCCATACTGCCAGCACCTTCACTGCTGAGGACGCGGGAGCTGAGCAAGTCAGGGGGTCTACAGCTCCATTTTGGAGGACTGTTGCTTCAATTTAGCAGCCCAAGGAGACTCGGTTATTATCTGAGAAGCCTCCCACGAGCTTCCCAAAGAGCCACAAAGAGCACTGCCAGGGGCTTTTGCCTATTTAAGCGGGTCCTTTGCACCAATAAACCAATAACGTTAACTTTTACGTTGAGCAGCACTGGTGGGCGGGACCCCAGTTCAGGCCAAGATCTCAGCTACAAAGGCGATGACCGATCTGGGCGCTTGGCAGACTGCACTCCCACTTCTGATAGCCACCCCACAGTCCTGAAGGGCATCACGGGGTGAAAGCTGCACCGGCCACCCAGGACTCCCAGGACCACCCTTCTTGTCCTGGGACCATTTGAGCAGAAATACTGAGGAACCAAATTGCTTTCCCCGTCAATTCTTGTATAGCTCAGCCTGTACTTCATTTCTTATACATTTCAGTTTAAGTACCTAAGCCATATTTAAAAACGGTTCAAGCAAAGTCTTTCTTGCTAACCTCACCCATTTTGGCAGAGCCACGGGCATTTAGGCTAGGTTTAGAAAGATGATTTTTTTTTGTTTTGTTTTTTGCCACAGAGCCACAAGCCATGGGCCCAGAATGATATTCTTCATTTTCTCTGCCCAAGTGACTTGACAGCTATGCCTCCAGTTGGCGCTCGGAGCCACCCAGCGTGTTGTATGGACATACTTCCCAACACAGGTCTGCACTACACTATCTAAGCACCATTCTTCTTGGGCTTGAAGCTGCTAAGAGAGAGTCAGATGGAGTTTCTGCCATTTTTGGCATCTGGAAATCGAGATGAAAGGTTTTGTCAAGGCTCTTCCCACCTTGGGATTAAAGGATTGCATGTACATAGGAGGCAAAATGGCATATGAAAAACGTATTTGGGGATCTACTCTTTTTCTTGGCACTGAGAACTGAGAGAGAGATTTCCTCATTTATGCATGTGTAGTAAGATGAGAGAGCCGGGCCTTGGCCTCACGATACCTGGATAATAACCCAGAGTCTTCCATTTAAATTGTTTTGGAGAGAAAGGCTTTTTCTGTACTGGAAAAGAGGCCCAAGGCCATCGATATTACCTACATCACTGGCTGGGTGATGAAGCCACAGGACACACAGCACCAGAGACAGGGCCTGGCCACTGGGGGAAAAAAAAAAAATGTTCACTGTGTGCCTGGGGATTAGAGTATCCGAGGGTATGAGAATACTAGGGTTTTTTTCCATTCTTTCTTCGGAGTTTTAGAAGTTATGGATGAGATTTGGATAGCAGATCTAGATTCCTAGTCCCCTTATTTAATGCTTATTGGGGATTGGGGGGAACAGACCACTGAATTTGAATGTTTATCCTTAATAAGGAGTTAAACTCATCTAATCCCCAGGTGCCATTATTTCAGTCCGTCCTTTCGTCCCAGCTTTAATGTAATGATCCAAGAGTTTCCATAAAGGCGTAGCCTGGCCCTACACCTAGAGAGTCTTGGATGCCTGCCATGGCTTGGTTCAGTCTCTTCCTTTTCAGCTTCCTCATTCCATCTCTGAAGCCATTTTACCCAGAAGTTCAAATGGGTGATCTTCCCAGTCTTTCGGGTCTCGGCTTCAACTATTTCTTGTCTTTGTGGAGACCAGGAACAAATGAAAACACTACCAGCTAAGAAGTGCCAGAAAACAAGGCTGCAAAGTCTCTGGAGCTCACTTAGTCAACAGTAGTTTTAACCCATGAGCTAAACCAGAACAGAAAGACTGGAAGAGAGATTGGTTTGCTCCGTTTTCCCCTCCTGGTTCCATCTCCAAGTGAGCGTGCAAATCAAGAGGGACCTGCATGGCTGTGTTTTCAGAGATGAAAAGAAGGTGCTAAAGTCTGATCTAGCCAGGGTTGCAAGAGGTCCCTAAGGTATCTTCTAAATGAGCACCCAGAAATAAGTTTTTAGAGCAGAGCTGGTGTCACTAACTTCACCTATCTAAGCACATGTGCAAACAGTTCTTTTCAGATCCAGAGCTTAAATGTAGAGAAATCCTTCCACCATGCTTTAGAAGGGATTAAATAGCTGGACCTGCAAAGGGCCTGAAATGAGACTATCCTCCAGTTGGGTGTCCCCATTTTTGTTTTGTTCACCACAGTCTTTCACATGGTTCGTGCTCTCATCCAAATTACATATTCAGTTGGGAAAGTCTCGTTCCCTATTAGTCTCAGGTTAATGTGACCTGGGATATATATGTATTGGCCTAATTTTGGGCAACTCAAACTGGCTAGCTCAATGGCATCCCACAAACAACCTCCTGTATCCAATTGGCCTGACTTGGTAGATGCTCGAAGAATTCAGTTATATTGATTCATTCAAGTATTCAGACCACTCATTGGGAAATCACATGAGTCCACAGTCAGATCTGTTACCATATGACAGCACAAAAAGATCAGCTCTAGAATTCTAAATACCCCTTGCCCACTGCCTTTACACAAACTGAAGCAATGCTGGGAATGCCATCTGCTCCTGCCTGGTCATGCTACCACGCCTAATTGCCTTTTGGGGATTAAATAGCTAAGCCTGTTTTCTGAATGACTGCTGTGGGGGAAAGAGAAGTTAGAGGCAGACCTTCAAACCATCACAAAAAGCATTGATATTGCCACCTCAAGAATGTCTTGACGACATAGAAAAATGTATGAATAGACAGATTCTATCACTTCGGATAAGATCCTAAGGGCAGGTGACAGGCTCAAAGTTCCAAACTAGTGAGGTGATGACCGGCTTTTATTAGGCAATGGGTGATCGATTAAGGTCATCGATTACCCCTCTCAGGATAGGATTGTCTCTCCCCAAAATAAAGGGGGCTAAGCCAGCTAGAGGCTACACGGGGGCAAGGCAAGTGGCCCCAAGCCTGACTAACTTTGTATATGAGCATTTATAATATCAAATTTCCAAGCCCACCTGGGAAGGGAGTTCTTCTCCCAGGAATTTCCATGGGACACACGACAAAACAAAACCACCCAGGATGATAGCTTCAAACTTGGATCAGGTACATTCTTAACTGCAAGGAGGGTTCAAGAGGGGCTGGCGAGATGAATGCTCTGTGGTTTTCCTGAAGATGAAGCGGTGAGAAGCTGGGGAGGGGAAGGGGTAAGCCCAGAGGTCCTTCAGTAGTTTTCTGGTGCCAACTACCCACTTGTCACTTGTGTGTACCTGCTTTAGAACCCCAGGCAAACCCTCCCCTAAGACCCCCAGGCACACTCCCACCCTGCTCCCCCACTGGGCTCAGAGACAATGAGGTTCTCGGTCGCTTCCTGCCAGCACCAGCCCCCGGGAAGGACACGCACCGATTCTGAGCCCCTCACTTGTGAGTAGCTTGGGCGTCAGCTGCCCGGCTAGAGAGTGTTTGGAGAAAGGGTGGGCTCTGCCAGGGACAGCAGGGGAAGTCCAGCTCATTTGCGAGGCTTTCTGCTCCCAAGGGAACCACGTACCCCCATCTGCTCCTCTCATACAAGCCACCTTCTGAAGCTTTATGGGTTCTCTCCTCCTTGTGTGATGTGATGGCTCTGTAGGACAGACAGAGATTTCCCTAAGCAAGGAGTCTTATTGCTGTCACCAACTTGTACCCCAGACCCAGGGGCTCTTTCACTGAAGCTTTTCATAGCCTGAAACCAACAATACCAAAGGTTCCCAGTGTACAAAACCAATTCCCCACATGAGTTGGGGGCACAGACTTTTGGTGGGGGGAAGGAGGTCAGAGTAGAAAGAAATCACTGCTGGCCTCAGCTAAGATCAGTATAAGAAAGTTATTTATGCGAGATGATGAAAAGCCCCTCTATTTGAAAGGAAAATGATTTAGAATGGGATCATCTGTTTGGGTCCTCAAACCAAGAGAGACCTCAAACCAGTGCCTTCAGAACTCAAAGCAGCTGTGGGATAGAACTTAATTTTGGAAGACTTGGAGAGGCCGGAACTATCAGCAGCCAGCAAGCACTCCTGCTGTCCTAGCGGTCCCAGCAGGAGCTGTGGAGAGGGGACACCACTGCACCTGCAGTCCAGCAGGCGGGGATGGAGAGAAAACAAGCATCCCGCCGGCAGCCAAAGCAGCCTAGAAGCTACTAGGACAAGGAAGCAGAGAGTCATCCTCTTGGAGTAGAGACGGGGAGAGAGGAGTGGAGCATGGATCAGGGTGGCAGGGTGGCAGCACATGCCCGCCCTTCAGATTCTTTGGGCTCACAGTAGAGAAAAGGAAGTCTTTGGCCCCAAAGACGTGGTCTTCGAGTGCAGTGAGTGGGAGGACAGGAACACTGCTTGCAGGGCCACCTCCCCACAGGGTGCATCTTGTCTATATATATAGACAATATATTATATTAGCCTCTAGGTGAGAGGTAGGCTCTGCTTCCCAGTTAAGAACTCCAAAAGCAGGAGGAAGTTTGAGTTGCTGCATGGCAGTCTGGGCTGAGACAGGAAAGAAGCAGGGAGCTGTCCTCTCCCTTCCCCTGTCAGCCAAAGGCAGAGGAGGCCTCCCAGCCTCCGGGAGAGGGGGCCACAGATGGAAGGGCTGGCCAAACCAACAGGTCACCCCGGGCCTCCTGCCGAAACGCGCAGCCGCCCGGGGCTGTCAGGCAAATAAGTAACCACTTCCTATGGTGTTAAAATACACACAGAGAGGAAGAGGTTTATAGATTTGGGAGAAAGCGTACTGACCCATCTGAAAATCAAGCCTTCAGAAAAAGCACTAGAAACCTAGAGATAAACATGCAAAGAAAGAAATAAGAAACCCAGTGGAGGAGGAAAGCTCCAGGAAGCAGGAGAGAACTAGCCTGAGCCCTCAAGTGTGCACATCTGTGCACACAAAGGGGACCAGGGACAACAATGCCTAGAGGACCAAGATGGGGGAGGAAGTACCACCTCGGGGAGCGGGTCAGGAGACGTTCCCAGTGCAGATTCTGCGATTCCCATAAGCGTCCACCGCATTCCCTTCAGAGCAGGGAGGCTTGGACTCTTCCAGAGGCAATTTGTGTCCTTTCAGATCAGCCTCAGAACGTAGCCCCCCCAATCCGTCTACCTCTTCTTGCCCCTGATTGCTTTGGCATTTGCGTTTAATCCCTCCGTCCTGAGCTGATGCAAGACAAACACCGTGCTCCCTTTCTTCTCTAGGGATAGGGATCAGGCCGGTGCCCTCCAGCAGCAGGGAAAGGGACTTTTGCTCTCCTGGGTCAGGGAGGACACGGCCTAGAGATGGCCCACTCCCAGCCCGCTGCCCTCCCCTCCTTCCCGAAGCCAAATCTGGAGCCGCTGTCCGCTCTCATTAAGGAGCGGTGCTTCCTCTCTTCCATGCTTAACATGGCAGAGGCTGGGGAATCACCTCCACGGGGGGTCGGGGGTGGGCGGGGGCAGGGCCTGGACCAAGTATTCAGGCTCATTAAGGCCAGATCCAGAAGCTGCTGCTTGTCCCCGTGCATGGAGCAGTGGAGACTAGCTTTGTTCCTGGTCCCTCATCACGACCCAGGAGCTAATTGATCGGGGACCTGGGGGCTCCATCTCGGCGAATGCAGCGGCACCCTGGGGAGAACAGAGGAGAATAGAAAATCTAAATAAGTCTTAGTTTTCCCAAAGTGGTTTTCTGTCCTAATACACCTCTCTCCTTTTTGGCATTTCTCCATTCAGACAGGTCAGCCTGATCAGCACAATTGCTTCAGAAAGTTTGAGTGTCTAGTTAGGAAGGTCATTTGGGTATCAGGGTGCATCCTAAGCCAAAAATGGTAAGAAAGCAAGGTTAGAAAGGATAAGTGGGGGGTTAAAGGGCGTAGCCTGTACCTATACTACTGTCACCATTGAAGGTTCCTTGAATGAGATGTAAAACAGTGACAAGCAAAGGTGCCTGGAAATGACAGATGAGAAGTCCAGTGTGCAGATTTTCCAAGAGCAGAAGGTCCCATGAAGGAGACTGACAACCGGAAGCACGAGCCCCACCAGCCAAGGCAACTGTAGTCAAATCAAAACAACTTCAGGGTAAAACTCAGCATCTTCAAAATCTAAGAAGGCACTCCGTTTTCCATTCTGGCTCCAGGTTAGGTTCGATTTCTATTTTGGGCAGAGGAGCCCACATTCCTTAAAATACCCCAGTATCTACCCAAGAGCCTCCACAAATGGGTGTTTCCCACTCAAGTAAATTTCTCTAAGCACAGCAGAAGAGTCCAAGCAGGTGAGGTTCAAGGAAAGGCACAGTGTTGGCTGAGAAGGCAAGGCTTCCTCCAGGAACCGAAAGGAGGCGAGCTGAAGTGGCTGCTCTACTTCAAGTGCTCGGGCTGGCTGCCACCATCGCTTTAGCTCTGAAGCCTGGGTCAACAGAAGAGATGCAAGAGCTGCAGGCTAAAGCAGTGGTGAGGTTTCTGGTCCTGCCTCCAGAGTTCTTGGGCCCAAGGAGCCTCTAGTTGCACGTGGTCTGAGGTACACAACAGATGAGACAACTGAGTGCACTGAAGACCCATTTGGCCAGGCGTCAACGAGCAAACCAGAGGACAGCTGCTCTTGCCTGCAGGCAAGTTCCCTCCTCCACGCACAGAGGACCTTAGGTGGTATTCTGGAGGAGTTCGAAGGGAAAGACCAGGCTATAAAAAAGAGGGGCAAGAGAAGGTTCTGAAGAGCCCAAAACATCTCAGGTAGAAGGGCGTCATCACCCACAAATAATAGTGTTAAGCTGTAGCTGGCCTTGAGGTCCCTTCCAGCAGCCTTGCCATTCAATTGGGTAGCACTGTCTCCTCCCCCATTGGAAATGGGTCCCCGTCCCTCAGACCCAGCCTAAATGGCCAGATGTCCTTAGCAGGCCACAGTGATTGACTGGTTCAACAGTCCTTGCCCTTCCCCACTCCCGGTGAAGTTCAGGATTATGGCTAGGGATTCTGAGATTCTGGTGCTTTCTTGCCTTCTGAATGGTGCAGTGAATAAATGTCAGGGACAGCTGGGGGAGATGAGAGGTCTGCTGAAACCATGCCTAAAGCCCCGCACCTCAATATACAGATACACTGTACAGGGAGAAGGGGTACAGACTCACCACCCATCCCCGCTGTATTCTTATTTTCCCAGAATATCTACACTCCCCTTTCCCTTTTTCCCCATTTAAGCAACCCACAATCATTGTTCTCTTTGCTGCACTGAAGTTGAAGTGAAACTTCTGGAACTGATAGCTTAAAAATCCTGCAGTATGACGTGGAGAGGTAGCCCCTCCCGAAG
The DNA here is from genome assembly GCA_004026745.1 of Myrmecophaga tridactyla. Taxonomy (NCBI): domain Eukaryota; kingdom Metazoa; phylum Chordata; class Mammalia; order Pilosa; family Myrmecophagidae; genus Myrmecophaga; species Myrmecophaga tridactyla. The sequence continues at coordinate 4,100 of PVIY010026002.1, read as the reverse complement.
CATCACGTGGGAAACCCTGCTCTCTGGTTTGCAGGACAAAAGGGAGAGTGACATCAAACAGGCCAATTACCTAGGGCTTCACCGCGCATATCATTGTGCACAGGCAGTTTTCAAAGCATCCCTCCAGAAACACTGTAGCACAGCTAGTGGGGCCACACAGGGCAGCCCCCCACCCCCCACCCCCCACCCCAAGGTCAAAGCACCCCATTTTACAAACATCAAAACATTTTAGTTCTCAAACTTAGTACATGCTGGGCGCTGTTCTAAGCACTTGCATTATTCCAGAGTGTTGTTGAGGCTTAAGTGAATTAGGTGCTAATTTTATCCCCTGTTCACCTCTTAGAAAACTTAAGGCAATGAGACAGAAATTGATTTACCCAAAGTCAGAGTGACTCCACAATCAGGACAGGAGTCTGACTGGGTCCCTCTGGGACTCGACCGCACTCTGGATGTGACCCTTGGGTGTTGTTCCTAGGAACCCCGAGCCCAGCCTCAAGGCAACCCAGTACCTCTCTCCAGCCACATGAGAGCTTATGGCCAGGGACTTAAGCATTTTATATTATTGGGATCAAAATAGGACAAGAACAGACCTCTGAAGGAGATGGGATCTTCTACTAAGTAGATGGCTTTTGTCACACTTCTAAAGTACATCTTCCTGCCTAGACAGGGAAATGAATCAGGTATGTGTGGTTTTTTTTTTTGTAATATTGATTCTTCCTGCTCTCACATCTGATCTTTGCCATATCAGAATTCTTCTGGAGGGCGGTTTCTTTCACTCATTGGGGCACCAGTAGTGCCATTCTGACCAATTTTACAAACCAAGATCATTCTAGAGAATACAGCATAGGTCTCACTTGACTCAGCTCAGAAACTTGATTCGAAAGGCAGCAGCACAGCCTCCCAGGGCTCCCTTGCTATCTGGAATCATCATTTCCACACCTCGCAACAGCACCACAGCAGCGTCCTGCAGCCTGTCCACTGGATGAACCGCACCTGGCTGGATCCAAGTTCATTATCAGCAGCATCTACAGTTGTTGTCAATGGATCCTGCAGATGTGGTCCAGCTGTTTGCACTTAGCAGTTAAGTGTCCCTGTGACGCTGGCAGCCTCTGACAAAGGCATTGTTTTCTGCAAGACATACATCTCTTAAAGACTTGCCTAAATCAGCCCCAGATGCCTCCACACAACTCGCATTTCTTTGTGTAGACACTTCTTTCTGGAGGAGATTTTTACTAAGGTGTATGCAGTGGAATGCACAAGCCAATGTGCACAGCTCTGAAAGGAAGGATTCAAATAGTGGCTGGGTGCTAGGAACCAGCGAGTCTATGAGGCTGATAGCTACCTTTATACTGTAAATTGAACATACTGAGACAAAAATTTGCTCAAGGACACACAGCAAGAGACAGCACTGATTTGGGAAATTCAGAGTCATTGACCAAAGATTACTAGTTAGTCCGAAATCAGTTCTTGCTTTTCCCCCAAAAATTGAACACCCCGTTTTTAGTTAGGCAGATATGATCACCCAGAAATGACCAGATTTCCCAGCCCCCCTTGCCATTAACCACCTCCTTAGAGTTTCAACAAATGGGACATAGGTAGAATTGGGAAATTCAAGTTCCAGGGAATATCCTTAAAATAAGGAGGAACCTTCTTATTTGACCCCTTCTCCTTCCTACTGGGCGGCGCCTCAGCAGCCATCCTGAAGCATGAAGTGACCTTGGAATGAATTCTTTGCACAACAGAGTTGCAAGACTGAGGGACCCCGAGTGCCCGAATCACTGAAGATCATGCCAGCCCTAGAACAACCACTTCTGGACTTTTGTAGGAAAATAAACTCTTGTTAAGCCAGTCTTTTAGCTTTGGTGAGGATGACCAGACAAACCTAACGTGAAATAACACACCAGTTCATCTCTAGATGCATTGTCAGAAGCCAGAGTGCCTAATCGGAAGAGGTCTCCTCTCTGCCTCTTGCCAACTCTCCTTCTCCTGATGCTGAAAAAAATGGAGGCTAGGACCATCAGCCACAGCTTTAAATGCATGGAAATGATTGAAGTGAGGACGTCTGTCCCTTCCAAGGAGTTAAGCCATCTACTTTGGGTATGGCAGGAGACCCGACTGCTCTCTCTCAGGCCAGCCATATACAAAGGGCAGGCACACACCCTGGCATTTCATATCCTCATTTAGAAGCTGGATGTGATCTTGGCAAAGGTGCCAGAGGTGCCAAGTACCTGAGAACTATTGTGCCTGGCACTCATATACCTCATCTTGTCTAGGCTTCCAGAAGCCCATGGGGTGGTATTCCAGCCAGATGAACCTGAGCCATAGAGGGATGCCACCTTCTAGAAAAGCTGTAGGGGAGGGCTTCCAACCCACACCAACTTCTCCACGATGCTCTCAACCACTTAATCCAAAACCCCAGGCTTTTCCACCAAGTTACCACCGAAGTCCTTTGGTCTCCCATATGTAAAGTCCGTCCTTCTATGGGTTGTACTCCCCATAGGCAGGGCAACGTGGGGTGCACTGGCTCTTAAGCCCTTTTGCCAAGGGAGGCAAGGTCCTGGGGCGGAGTGCATTAGAGTGAGCACGAGAGGTGTTTCCTTAGAACTTGATAGTGGAAACAACTCAAGGTCACATACTGCTTTGCGCCAAAGTATAGAGTCAAATTGGGACTCGAGGGACTTTGATTTCTGGTTCCCTGAGACTGTGCAGTCTGAAGCCCTAGGAACAAACTGAAAAGATTATAATAGCTCAGAAGGTCAAGGCTGCATCAGACACCACATCGTCAAATGCTTTCAAATATGTTATTTGCTGTAAAATCAGCATCTCTCCAAAGTCAGCATGGGATGCTCTGGCCTCTGCTGAATGCAGATCCACTTATACTCAACTCCTCAGCTGCTATTACCCATCCTTCTTCCTCCCTCCGCCACATACCCCACTGTTGTGTGTCCAGACGTTGGACCAGCCAGCTCCAGGGGACTACCCCAGCCCTCTCGGCATTCCTGGGAGGGGGAAGGGCAATGTGAGCCCAAAAACAAAAGCAACTGCACGAAAGGCCAAGTGACATATGCCAAGCACAGTTTGTGCCTTTCGTGTGTCCTGCTTTCATCTTTTCCACGCTCTTCTTCTGCAGATAAATGCTTTAATGCTTTAAACATTAGTCACCTTAAGTCACTTGTCCAAGGTTATATAGCTGGACACATCTGAACTCAGGTCCTCCAAGTTTTTCTCCTTTGAAGAACAAATCTCCCTAGAGGAGTGGAATCAACTAGAAGTATTGGCAGGGCTTCAGAATCCTCAAAAATAGGGCTGTGGTTGCGGCAGTCTGGGGGGTGGGATTGAACGTGGCCACTGGACAAAGTCCCAGCACTGAGCGTCCCCGCCCTTCAGCCCAAGGACCTATTTAAATTTAAGTCCCCAACAGACCTCAGGGGGAAATCACAAGTAAGTGTTCAATTTCTCCTTTCCCTCCAGCCCGGGCTGCGAAATTGTTTTTCTCCTGAAGCCTTTCCACAGCCACACCTGCGCCTCCCCACGCTGTCAGTGCATCGCGGACAGGTTGGAAATGAATGCATTTCCTGTGCAGTGTGTCGGGGAGGGTGCACCCCCGCTCTCGTCTCTGAGCCCACAGCCCTGCTCCTTCCCTGGGTGCGGATGAGCCTGGGAGCAGGCTGTCCCCCCGGCTTACGCGCTTGGCATAGCTCCCTACTGGTCTGTCTGGGGTTTCTAATGGGGAGGGGGGTGGGATGCAAAAGAGGAGGGGAAGTCAAGTGACCGCTGCTCAACTGCTCTGACGCATAAGCCCCTCAGGAAGTGCTGGGGATGGATGCGTGCACTGGGGCCTGGGGGCCAGGACCCCCTGACCACTGGGACCGCATTGTCCCTCAGCCCCAGGGTCACGGCACTCCTCCTAGCTGTGACACCCCACACCTGGCCAGGTTTGTTTCTATCCCTGCACAGGTTGGGTATTGCAAGAGGGGGAAGAGGAGACAGTTCACCCCCAAAGCTTACTCTTCTGCCCAATAACACTTCCGGAGGCTTACGTGACGCCAGAAGCCACTTGAAGCAAACTGACACAGTCAAGCTCCTCTGGTAGGTCTAAA
>PVIY010026001.1:0-35986 GCA_004026745.1 Myrmecophaga tridactyla | reverse complement strand
TGAACTGAATGTCAAAGAACAGATAGACAACAAATTCATCCAGCAAGAAAACCCTAGGTAAAAGAAGTGAAAGCAATCTCCAGAATAAACTAATTAAGGTAATTAAATGCCTAGATGCCAGCAAAAAATAACAAATCACACTAGGAAAATTGAAGATATGGCCCAGTCAAAGGAACAAACCAACAATTCAAATGACATAATTCAAATGAGCTGAAACAATTAGTTCAGAATATACGAACAGGCATGGAAAACCTCATCAAAAACCAAATCAATAAATTGAGGGTGGATATAAAGAAGGCAAGGAACGAACAAAAAGAAGAAATTGAAAGTCTGAAAAAACAAATCACAGAACTTATGGGAATGAAAGGCACGGTAGAGGAGATGAAGAAAACAATGAAAACCTACAATGGTAGATTTTGAGAGGCAGAAGATAAGATTAGTGAACTGGAGGATGCAACATCAGAAATCCAACAGGAAAAAGAAAATATAGGGAAAAAAATGGAAAAATATGAGCAGGGACTCAGGGAATTGAATAACAATATGAAGCGTATGAGAAGGAGAACAGAAGGGAAAAGGATGAGAAAAACTAATGGAGGAAATTAGCACTGAAAATTTCCCAACTCTTATGAAGAACTTAAAATTACAGATCCAAGAAGTGCAGTCTACCCCAAAGAGAATAGATCCAAATAGATGTATTCCAAGACATTTACTAATCAGAATGTCATAGGTCAAAGGGAAAGAGAGAGTCTTGAAAGCAGCAAGAGAAAAGTAATCCATCACATAACAAGGGAAGCCCAATAAGACTATGCATAGATTTTTCAGCAGAAACCATGGAGGCAAGAAGACAGTGGGATGATATATTTAAATTATTAAAAGAGAAATACTGCCAACCAAGAATTCTATATCCAGCAAAATTGTCCTTCAAAAATGAGGGGGAAATTAAAACATTTTCAGACAAAAAATCACTGAGAATTTGAAACCAAGAGACCAGCTCTGCAAGAAATACTAAAGGGAGCACTAGAGACAGATACAAAAAGACAGAAGAGAGAGGTGTGGAGAAGAGAGTAGAAAGGAAGACTAAGAGTAAAGGTAAAAGAAGGAAAATTAGATATGACATATAAAATCCAAAAGGCAAAATGGTAGAAGAAAGTACTACCCGTGCAGTAATAACACTAAATGTTAATGGATTAACCCCCTCAATCAAAAGACATAGACTGACAGAATGGATTAAAAAACTGGACCTATCTATATGCTGTCTCTACTAAAGGACATGAGGGCAAGGACACAAACGGGCATTTGCACACCAATGTTTATAGCAGCATTATTTACAATTACCAAGAGATGGAAACAGCATAAATGTCCATCAACAGACAAGTGGCTAAACAAACTGTGGCATATACGATGGAATATTATGCAGCTGTAAGACAGAATAAAGTTATGAAGTATGTAACAACATGGATGGACCTTAAAGACATTATGCTGAGTGAGATTAGCCAAAAACAAAAGGACAAATACTGTATGGTCTCACTGATGTGAACTGACATTAGTGAATAAACTTGGAATATTTCACTGGTAACAGAGACCATCAGGAGATAGAAACAGGGTAAGATATTGGGTAATTGGAGCTGAAGGGATACAGATTGTGCAACAGGACTGAATATAAAAACTCAGAAATGGACAGCACAATACTACCTAACTGTAATACAATTATGTTAAAATACTGAATGAAGCTGAATGTGGGAATGATAGAGGGAGGAGGGCTGGGGGCATAAATGAAATCACAAAGAAAGACAGACGATAAAGATTGAGATGGTATAATCTAGGAATGCCCAGAGTGTATAATGATAGTGACTAAATGTACAAATTTTAAGAATGTTTTTGCATGAGGAAGAACAAAGGAATGTCATTACTGCAGGGTGCTGAAAATAGATGGTAATTAATATTTTAAAATTTCAACTTATATGTGAGACTAAAGCAAAAAATGTTTATTTGGTACAAAATTTATATTTTGACTAGTCCATTTCCTAATATAACTTATATAGATAGTTGGTTGAACAACATAAGTACATGGAACCTTGGGTAGGACATGAGATTTTGTTGGTTTGTCCAGAGTGATGCCCCGATGAATCCCAGAGTGATTTGATCAGTGAGAGGAAGGAAATGTATTTGCAAAGTTCCCTTCAGGGAATGGTGAGAATGGGGGAAAATTCAACCTCTCCAAGTTGAATTCTTGATATTCTCACAAGCAGTGTGGACAACCAAAGCTATAGACTGAGCCCCCAGTCTTGGGGTTTGTTCATATTAAACTTAAGCCCACAAAGGATAGGTCAAGTCTACTTAAAATTAGGCCTAAGAGTCACCCTCAAGAGAACCTCCTTTGTTGCTCAGATGTGGCCTTTCTCTCCAGCCAACACAGCAAGCAAACTCACCACCCTCCCCCTGTCTACATGAGACATGACTCCCAGGGGTGTGGACCTTCCTGGCAATGTGGGACAGAAATCCTAGAATGAGCTGAGACTCAGCATCAAGGAATTGAGAAAAACTCTAGAATGAGCTGAGACCCAGCATCAAGGGATTGAGAAATCCTTCTCGACCAAAAGGGAGAAGAGTGAAATGAGACAAAGTGTCAATGGCTGAGACAAATGTTAAAATAAATTTAGTTTGAAATGCTAGTGATCAATGAAAGGGAGGGGTAAGAGGTAAGGTATGTATCATTTTTTTTTCTGTTTTCATTTTATTTTTCTGTTGTCTTTTTATTTCTTTTTCTGAATTGATGCAAATATTCTAAGAAATGATCATGATAATGTATATGCAACTATGTGATGATATTGTGAATTACTGATTATATATATAGAATGGAATGATCATATGTTAAGAATGTTTGTGTTTCTTTCCTGTAATATATTTTTTAAATTTAAAAATTAATTAAAAATATATACAAATATAAAAATTAAAAGCCACAAATAAAAGGAACATTAATTCCTCTTAATAAAAAGGGAAACAAAAAATGTAAAAAATATATAGACAATATTATTTTTTACCTTGCATATTGATTTACCTTAGTTTTAACCAGATCAATTTCATCACATCTTTAATTGGAGTTTGATCTGTCAGTTTTGTTTTTTTTTTTTAAAAGTTGCTGTATGGACTTATGCTGACTCTCAGAGCTGGAGAACTAAACTTGGGTCTCAGGTGTCACACAGATACTTAAAGTTCCAAGGAACTACTAGGTTATACAAAGAACAAAGCATTTCAGAATTTTATAAGAATAGTTAAAGCTTACAATCTGAGCTTTAATTTTCATAAGAATTTTTAAATGAAGCTACTTTCAGAAATAAAAACATTAAACACATCATTATATATTAACAAGCCACACCAGAGGTTTTGTTCTGTTTCACTTTTACACATTTACCAGAGTTATGCTAATTAATAAATAAAAATATAATTCATATATTTTTCCTGCCTTTTAAAAATCTTTCCTTGTTATAGGTAGGACTCTGACCTGTAACCGACCACATATAGTTTTAGAGAAGTATTAGAGCAAAGCGGTGCAGTTGATAATTTGACTGTTTCTATGGTCTGTAGCCTTTAAGAATAAGTAAAACCATGACTAGCAACACCATATCATCGCTCAACATCATACAGATTAGTATCAGGATATAACATGGACAGTGAGAACATTGTCAAATTTTCTGGAATTTTATACAGTTTCTAAATATATAAATATTATTTTACCTATACAAGTTTAACCAGCAAAAGTTAGAAAATCTCTTTTCACCATTGTAATACTTCCCAAATACCTCCTATGCAATAGGTTAGCTATTTTAGCATCTTATTTACACAAGATAAAAGAACAAATTATTTGTAACAGTTTTTCCCTTAACAGTGAAAAAACTTGTCTTCTTAAATAAAGGATGAGTAGGCCAAGGACATTAACAAAGATATTATTCTGGTTTAAGATCTTTGTTTTCCAGACAAAGTACTTGGATGATTAAGAAAAACTTTCTTTAAAACTTTACATTAAGAGCAGACTAACAATCCACATTATTTTAGCAGGAAGAAAACTGAACTTTAGTTTTGAATGAATACCCAGCTTAGGCCAAAATCTTTCTTTTCTGAAATATATGATAAACAAACTTATTAAATTTTAGGCAGCACTATGACAGACAGAATTCACTTTCATAAACTCTTTTTTATAATCCTCTATATTAATTCAGAGTTTATAGTCAATAATGACTATAACAAACAAAACTCACCTCCTCTAACTCTACTATTTTCTGTATCCATTCAGGGCTTGAAGTCAAACAAAAAAACCCCATTTCTTTAAACTTTCTATCATCTTCCATATCCATTCCACCTATAATTTTTATTTATCAAGACAGCACATAATCAGAAATAAATTTGATAATAAATTTACAGAGCTTTTGAACCTGCATACTTCCTTCCAATACAGTATTCATGAAGGGGAGAAGAGACAGAAATACTACAAAATAATGGAATAAAGAAGAAATTTATCCATGAGTTTGGAACACAGCCATGTATTTATATACTTTATATTCAGAACACGCAAATGATTACTCTTCAAAATGCCTAAAATTTCTCAGTCCAATTCTGCACTACCTTCAAAGGTCAGAAAAGCCCCAAGTTTGAAATAGAATCAGTCTTTCAATATTTAAGGGATTTATATCCAGAAGAAACTCAAATTTTTCACAATATTATTCCCAAGTTCTAAATAATACCAGGAATATGTTAGTTCACAAAGTTAAGTTAATGGATTTTAAGAAAACTAGTTCAGAGCTCTATTTATTTAAATGCTACTCTCTTATTTAGAGGTCTTACAAGTGTCATCTCTGCAATGAGGTCTTCTTAGGTCATTCTTTATATATCTCCTTTTTAAATTTTTCCAGCCTTTTATTCCTTTATTATTATTATTTTTCACTATTCCCTTATACAGGTATATTGTAACTAGAATATAAACCCTTTAAAGCTAAGAATTAAGATCTCTCTATTACAGCATTTACTAACAGAAATATTCTGATTGACATTAACAAAGCCACTACAAATTCAATTTTTTTTATATACTGAGGTAACAAATGGCCAAGTAACCAAAAGCCAGCTTCTTTGAAATCCAGATAATCAAGGTTATAAAAAAATCTACTTAGGTTTCTGACTAAACTTAATTGATTTCTTAAATAGAATATGTTTGGAGCATTAGCATATTTTACATATTAATTTACTTTATATGTGTTATTTTTACCAGACACATTGCTCAATTTATGTAACTTAGCCTATCTAGTTAGGCTATTTTTAGAGGAATTTTGAGAATGTTTTTATAATTTTAGTTTATTTTATCAGTAAACTTATAGAGATTAGGGAGAACAAACTCAAGCAAAGTAAAATGGCATTTTCTCAAATCAAAATTTATCTTAATGATAAATTCTTTTTATTGGAGGTTGAAAAAATCTCCTTGTCTTCATATCTTAACATTACAAACATTTTTAAAAGTATATTAACTATGAAGTTCTGGAAAACATAACTGCAATTGTTTAATTTGTTCCAAGCCTAAATCCAGGAAAACCTTTCCTTATCTCTCAAAGATCTTTCATTTTACTTACTAAAATTTAGTAATTAGATTTTATTCAGTTATGACTATCCCAAGGCTGTTTATATTTTAATAATGATCTGATTACTATAGTTACCATGACAAGGTATTATTGAAAAAAATCAATCAAACATAGCCTACTGTGTAGCACTTTTTTTTATGTTTACCATTTCTAATCTACAGGTCCAGTAAAAAAAGAATTCTAAACCACACCTCATCATATCTTTCTATGCCTAGCCTTCCTCCATAACTGCTTTAGATGGTTGGGCTGTAGAGCAGGGGTAGGTTTGACAGAAATAAATGAGGCTTGTGGAGCTTTGATTTGAAAGTTTTAGGTGAGGGCCATGGAATTTTGAGAGTCCCTATGACCTTCTTTAACTATTTCCAATTATTAGATTTATATTACTAAATGCAGTGACCAGGACCATTGGAAAAGGTCTTTGCTTTTTCCAGAGGCAGTCCTTTGGCAGTTTTCTGCTGCCTTAAGGAAATTCCAGAGGTGGTTTCTTTTTAGTGTCCAGGTTTGTTTACAGTAATTACAAAACTAAAGTTTTGAATCTTGCTGTTCAGATAATTTTTTCTCTTTTTACTCTTTTACTTCAGAAGTACCAATTTATATATTTATATAAGATGCCTAATTATTTCTAAGCTATTCAAATAGACTTCTTTAAGAATTTTCTTATTAATTTGCTATTACCATCCAGAGGTAGGAGAATATACATTGAACAGGCAGACAGATATAAATAAAAAGTTAGTTACACAACAAGGAACAGAAACACAGAAATACTTTTGAACAGGACAAACAAAAGATTGAATATATTATCTCATCCCATTTCTACCTTTTTGCAGGACAATTTTAACTGTAATATCTTTAATTGTAACTGTAATGGTAGCATTTTAATAACTTTAACTGATAATGGTTGTATTTTCATTTTAAATCATTTTGAGGCCAGATTACGTTACAGAAATAAAATCTTTTTTAATAGACTCAACCAAAATCTTTTCAATTTTGAATACAGCCTAAATGTTCCTCTTTTTAAGAATTTCCATAATCAGTAACCAATTAGGAACATTTGACCAATACAAATGCAGGTACATACATTTGTATGTTTTATCAAGAAATTTAAACACTTAACACTTGTTATATTTAAGTAACACAACAATTAATAACTAGACCAAACACACCAACTGACAGACTAAACACTTAACACACTGATTAACAATTAAAAAAACATTAACTCTTACTATACCCAAGTGTTTTAATTTGCTAAAGCTGCCAGAATGCAACACACCAGAGATGGATCAGCTTTTAATAAGGGAATTTATTTAGTTACAAATGTATAGTTCTTCAGTGGAAGGCAGCTGGCTTTCCTCGGGTTTTCTCTGTCACATGGGGAGGCACAAGGTGGACATCTGCTGGGTTTCCCTCCCGGCTTCTGAGTTCAAACGACTTTCCCCCAGGTGATTCCTTTCTGCATCTCCAAATGTCGGGGTCTGAGCTCTGAGTACTGAGATGAGGTATGCTAAGCTGCTGAGTTCTCTTCTGACCTCTCTCTTTTAAGCCGCCAGCTAATTAAATTAAATATCACTTATTGCAGAAGGAACTCCCCTTAGCCAATTGCAGATATAATCAGCCATAGATGAACTTCACATGCTAATTATTTAAGTCCGCAGCAACAGAACAGGACATCATCACCTGGCCAAGTTGACACCTGAACCTAACTATCACACCAGGTAACATACTGGCTAACACTTAAACAGGCCTACTTAAATTCATTAAGTGCCAATTAATTATTGGATTAGTTCAGGGCTTCAAACCCCATATAGTATAGTACTCAAAAACAGAAGGTGTAGAGGTCAGAGCAAAGGGGATAGTTCTTGATGTGTGAACTAGGTCAAGGGTACTTGAACTGCCTATATTCCCAGATCCACTTTTACCCTGATGACCCACTCACCCAATCAGATGTCCAGACATGGAACTGGAAACAGCTTCTATCTCTGAAGCTTTCTTTTTATTATTTATTTATTTATTTATATTTACTAATTAAAAAAATTAACAACAAACAAAACCATTCTTAACATATGATCATTCCGTTCTACATATATAATCAGTAATTCAAATATCATCACATAGTTGCATATTCATCATCATGATCATTTCTTAGAACATTTGCATCAATTCAGAAAAAGAAATAAAAACACAACAGAAAAAGCAATAAAACAAAATCAGAAAAAAAAGATTATACATACCATACCATTACCCCTCCCTTTCACTGATCACTAGAATTTCAAGCTAAATTTATTTTAACATTTGTTCCCCCATTATTCATTTTTATTCCATATGTTCTACTCATCTGTTGACAAAGTAGATAAAAGGAGCATCAGACACAAGGTTTTCATAATCACACAGTCACATTGCGAAAGCTATATCATCATTCAATCATCATCAAGAAACATGGCTACTGGAACACAGCTCTACATTTTCAGGCAGTTCCCTCCAGCCTCTCCATTACATCTTGAATAACAAGGTGGTATCTACTTAATGCGTAAGAATAACCTCCAGGATAACCTCTCGACTCTGTTTGGAATCTCTCAGCCATTGACACTTTGTCTCATTTCACTCTTTCCCCTTTTGGTTGAGAAGGTTTTCTGAATCCCTTGATGCTGAGTCTCAGCTCATTCAAGGGTTTTTCTCAGTCCCTTGATGCTGAGTCTCATCTCTCTGAAGCTTTTTTAAATGTCCAAAGTCTCTAGCAGAGCAGAGAAACCCTGGTTGCCGAGCCTCTAGGCTAAATTCAGTCCAGTGGTAGCGAAAAGCTCAGCCACCTGGCTTACCTGCTCTACTAGGACTGTAGAGATTCAGGCATTCGTCCCATTTGGGTAGCCAAATTGTTACTGGATGTGTGGGTTTGAAAGGATTATGTGCCCTAGAAAAGCCATGTTTGAATCCTCATCCATCTTGTGGAGGCAGCCATTTCCTTTAGTCCCTATTCAGCACTTACTTTAGAAACTTGATTAGATTATCTCCATGGAGATGTGACTTGCCCAATTGTGGGTATTAAACTTTGATTAGAGGGAAATGGGACTCCACCCATTCCAGGAAGGTCTTGATTAGTTTAATGGAATTCTTTAAAAGGAAACATTTTGGAGAGAGCAAGGAGAGAGCCATGAGAACCAGGACAGCCCACACAGCCAAGAGACCTTTAGAGATGAAGAAGGAAAACACCCTGGGGGAGCTTCATGAAACAAGAAGTCTGGAGAGAATGCTAGCAGCCATTGCCATGTTTGCTTGTGCCTTTCCAGTTGCGAGAGGTTTCTTCTTGAACATTTGGACATTTTTATAGCCTTTTAGATTGGACATTTTTATATCTTTGCTTTAGTTTGGACATTTTCATGGCTTTAGAATTGTAAACTTGCAACTTAATAAATTCCCCCTTTTTAGAAGCCATTCTGTTTCTGGTATATCACATTCCAGCAGCTAGCAAACTAGAACACCAGACAAAGGTGGTGGACTCTTTTGCCTGACATGCTCAATAACCAATTCCTGAGACACCAGGGTTTCAAAAAGATAAAGAGTTTATTACTAGGTGCATAGTAGGAGAGTAGATGGCCTAGCAGCCCAAAATCTGTCTCCCTGAACAGCGGTAATTCTGATGGTTTTATTAGAGAAAAGATGGGCAGGGTTTAGGATAATGAGTACAGTGGCCCCAGATGATGTGATTAGAGGTGATCTAATTATTGAGTAGGTGCAAATTTATTACATGCTTAGTCACCGAATGTGTGTAAGAAAATGGTGATATGAGGTCTAGGTGACTTGTAGTTGAAAGTCTAAGCTACTGTGCATGTCATGTAGTCCCATTTGGTTAGATCCAGTCTTGGTCATCAAGATTATTTTGGATTTGGAATGGGTTAGTTCTGGGCTGACCCAAGACCCTTCATTACAAACACTACGGGCTGTCTTTAGTGATTACAAGACTCTAAAGTTGAAAAACTGGATAACAGGGTACAGATGAAGGTTAGTCACAATGTTTTTACAACGAGGGGGCAGAAGATAAGGGCGATCCGATAATTATCAGCGATCAAGACAGCTGGATTATAATTTAGAGATTTCAGGAATTTCCCTCTGTCTACTCCAATATACCAGAAAGCAAAAAGGAACGTCTATACAATGATTCAGTATTGAAAACATCCCTTAAATCCTCAGTTAGAAAAGGAGAATGGCTGCTGGGCAAGCAAAAATAACAGAAATCTACTGCACTGGTGGTGGTTACAACAGAGAATATGGGGCTAGATAAATCTTGGCCAACCTGCACCTCAGTTTTCGCATTTTATGCCTAATGTTTCACATTTCAGTTTTCCATTTTATGATATGGAAAGATAATGCTTGTTGAACTTGAAAAGGATAAATAAATGTCATGACTTTTTTTCCTGCCCAAATTTGGAAGCAATTGACAAACGTGGAGATTTACATAGTAGCATGGAGAATTATTACTAAGAGAAGTTTGACATTGAATAACATCTAGGGGCTGTCACCGTGTCATGGTCTGGCAATGCTAAGTGACAGATGGGTCCCTGCCTCCCTGCCCGCCCCTCATGCCATGTGGATTGACTTCTGTAAAATATACGGCATACACACACAGGAGAGTACAGCATATCCTGTGCTCTTTGTAGGTGGGTAAATCTCAAAAAGAAGTGGGGAGCTGGTCAGAGGAATCCTCAATTTTCTTTTTCTAAACTCCCCATGAAATAAGATCTTCCTCATTTCCTGGGGGAGAGTATGTGAGGGTGAGACACAAAGATAGTGATGAGATTCCAGCTGAGCTGCCTCCACATTCCCTGGCTTTTTGCTCTCTTAATCAACAGGGCTTAACTATTAAGATCTTGGCTTTAACTACCCTTAGGGCGCGAGATCAGGCATCTTTCAGAACCTGCCCCCTCTGTCATGAGGTGCTCCAACAATACCAACCTTTGTTTTTTCTCCAGGGTAGTTGTGTATTTTAAATTTGAAATAGCCGCCAACATTTAAAGATTGGACGATATCACATAAAAACCCACATTTCCTAGTACTGAGGGAAAACAGGAGTCAGAATAAGTTGTTTTTATTTTTTTTTTTGCATGGGCAGGCTCTGGGAATTGAAGCCGGGTCTCCGACATGGTAGGTGAGAATTCTGCGTGCTGAGCCACCGTCGCCCTCCCCTGAGAATAACTTTTAAGAAAAAAATTTGAGAACAAAAAATTGTAAACAGAGAAAATTATACCCATTAACAGCTAAATCCCAATAAAGCAAGTCTGAGCCTAACATGGCTGTGGGGGCAGAAAAGGAAATCCAGCAATTCTGAGGCTGTTCTCCTAACTGGGGTATGTGTATGGGAGCTGGAGGGGTGGCCAGGTGGGAAATGGTGACTACCTGAGAGGGAATGCACTGCGATTAACCCACAGATAACAATTATATGACATCAGAGACTGTCACCCAGGCTAGATCAAGAGATAGGACCCTGAAGAATTAGGTAGGGGCTTGAGATGAGCTCTAGACCAAACAGTTTGAAGCTTTTCTCTCTATGTCCCCAAGCTTATGCATAAGTATTCATAGTTGTATAAATATTTTGCGTCTGTAAATTAGAATGTTATAGAGGGACATGACATTTAGACCTAAGGGCATAGAAACAGGCTGAGGGGAGAGAGAGCTGGAAGAGATTCAGGGACGAGGCTACGAAAGAAAGCTTTGTCTGGGCAGCTGCTGTGGCTCAGTAGGCAGAGCTCCGACCTTCCGTGCTGGAGGTCTGGAGTTCGATCCCTGGTGCCTCCTGCCCATATGCAAATTAAAAAAAAAAAAGCTTTGTCTGAGCCAGGTGAACTGTCTGTCCCTGATGCCCTGGCACAGAGCGAATGAGATATTCCTCCTTCCAGATCCTCTAGGACAGGAGAGGGCTTCACATAACGTGTCATGTGAGATTCTGTGTAAGAAAAGATTTGGTCTTCCTATAAGGCTGGTCTAGGTCACCCTCTCTCCCTCCCCACCACCCCCTTGAAGATAAGGAAACCGAAGCTCTCAGATGGGTGAAGTGAAAGTAATTTATCCAAGATTATGCAGGTAGGTCTCCCTCTGCCTCTTTTAATGAGATATTTTGCTACATTACTGTACCATTTAAAGTTGCATATCACTGTCCTTATAGGTATTCTCCTCTCTCTCTTTTTTTAATTATCTTAATCTAACCCACTGGATGGGGTGAAAATGCACTTATTAATTTAGGAAGGTGATCTTAATGACTCATCAGAGTTGTGGCAGTTTTTGCAATAATGGTGTTCTTAGTCCAAAAATAGCCAAGAATAGACAAGTGGCACATGCCTGAGAGATGGCTGGAGAAGCAAAGCTAAAGTATGGGATTATGGAACAGAATGATTATCTTTGACTCTACCACTGCAGACTCATTTCCATTTTACTTAATGAACAACAGCACACCAGACTGACCATGCCTCAGCCTCCTGCCCAGGAACCATGGAGATGTCTTTGCAGAGCTCTGTTTCAACAGCCACAGTCTCTTTGCTCTGGGGTGCCTGGTACATGGATGTCACCTACTGCAGAAGCCTGTTGGGTGATCTTAGCACTTTCAGATCTCTGTGATGAACAGTGTTGGACACATTCCAGTGAAATTAATGGTAGCTAACGCACGCTGAGTGCTCGCTATCTCAGGCACTAAATGCTTTCTACATATTTATTCATTAAAAATTTTAACCTTCAAAACAGTCCAGTGAGGTCAGTACTATTATCTGCATTGGACAAGTAAAAAAACTAAGATAAAGAGCAGTTAAGTGGCTTATCTGAAAGCAGCAGCTAATACGTGGCAGAGCTGGGATTTGAACCCAGAGAGTCGGGGTTCAGTCTGTGCTTTAAAATCCTTATGCCATTCTGCCTCCCTAGTACTGTATAGTTTGACATAATGGAGAATTCTAATCAGAATTGTGCTGTTTTCTAGCCTCCTGAAGGACAGTTTGGCCTTTCTTTATGCTCTTGTTGTTTTTCCCATTGGGCATTGGATATCGTCCTTTCTGGGCATCACAATTCAGGGTCTGCTCTAAGATTTGTGTGGCTACTGAAACATTCTGTCTGACTGCAGTTTTTCTTATGCTGACTAGCAAATAATTTATAACTTATTCAGGCAATGTGATTCTGGAAAAGAATTATTATTCCATCTTTGAGGCCTGCTGGGCTGGCCTAACTTGCCTGACTCTAATTGGCCTGGGCAGGAAGGCAGAGGTTCTTTCCCATGGTGATGAGGGAGAGGAGCCAAGGTTTCCACATGGGCAGCTGGGGGCAGCCGGGAACATGGGAGCTTTATTCTACCAGGTCATCTAACAAGGTAGCATCAAGGTAGGTATGGTGAGTTGAAGCAGGGAAGGATTGGGCGCATAGAACCAGGGAAGACAGGGAGCAACAAGAGGCAAGCCAAAGAAGCCTCTCGAGGGCATTCTAGGCAGTTCAGAGCAACTCTGTGCAAGATGAGGGACAGGGAGCTGTTTCCAGAAGCATAGACAACTTTAGATAAACTTCATAAAGTTTAGGAAGAACTTAAGTTGATTCACCTCGTTTCTAATTTACATATCCTATAAATGCATGTGTAATCAGTATAAACTATTCTGTGCACTCTGTTCATTTAGCATTAATAAAACATTTTCAGGTATCAATATAGTCCCTATTTTTGTAATAGTTGTATATATTCATTCATATTGCTGTTTAGCCATTTCCTTTTCTTGAGTTGGTTCCAGGAGCTTTCACTTCTAGGCTATGCTCTAACACAGCATTCTCCCAGGCACACTCACATCCCTGGCCTACTCATTGCAGGCACCAGAACCTGGGACCCACCTTGTCCAACTGTCCATCTATAGCAATAACTGAAGGGGTCCTGGAACTCAGGACTGCATAAAACCTTCAAAGAATTGAGAAGTGCCAAACTCAGACTATGAAAGGAGAAAAGTGTATTATTTACCAGTTATCCTACACATGATCATATATTCATTCCATGGTTACAAATAACGTATAGGGTTTGTCTGTGCTAACTTTAAAACCCTCTGGCCATGGCTAAGCTTTTTGTCCCTGCTATCCAGCCTGATTCTTCCCTTGCTTTTATCATCCTGAGTCTGTGGTTTTCTTTCTCCTATCCCGGGACAGTTGGCCCATGTCACTCCCCTGCTTAAAACCGTCCATTGAGTCCTACTGCTCTTAGAATGAAACCCAAGTTCCCACCTGTGGTAGGCAGAATAATGGCCCCTGAACATATCCATGTTCTAATCCATGAAACCTGTGATTATGGTTATCTTGCATGGCAAAAGAGGCTTGGCAGATGTGATTACATTAAGGATATTTAAACGGAAAGATTATTCTGGATTGTCTGGGTGGGCCTGATGTAATCAATATCTTTAAAAGAGGGAGACAAGAGGGTCAAAGTCATAGGTAGGAAAAAGAGGGAGTAGAGGGTAGGGAGAGAAATAAAATTGAAAATGCTATGCTGCTGGCGTTGAGGATAGAAGAAGTGGTCATGAGCCAAGGAATGCAGACATCCAATAGTAGCTAGAACAGGCAAGGAAACTGGTTTTCCCCGAGACCCTTTGGAGAAAACCAGTCCTGTGACCCATTTTAGATTTCTGACTTCCAGAACTGTAAAATAATGAATTTGTGTTGTTTTATGACATGAATTTGTTACAGCAGCAATAAGAGACTAATGTACTCACCAAACCTGCAAGGAAGGTCTTCTTTGAACCCTGCCTCTAGGTCATAACTCATTATTCTCTGGTCACTCTGGTTTTCTCTGTTCCATAAATAGGCCATGCTTCCATCCACTCCAGGACCTTTGCTTTAGCTGTTACCTATGCTTGAAATTTTTTGCCTCCAGATTGTGCACTGCTGGCTCCTTTACAGTATCCAGATCTCACTTCAAGTATCACTTCCTCAGAGAGACTTCTTTGACCATCAAATCTCCTCTCTCCACCCAGTCTTTCTTTTTCATATCCCTGTTTTATTGTTTTCATGGTGCTTATCTGGAATTATATTGCTTACTTATCTATCATCTATCTTATTACTAAAATATAAACTCCACAGGATCAGGGACTTGGATCTGACTTGTTTACTGCTTTTCCTCAACATAAAATATCTTATATATAGTAGGGACTTAAGAAAATAACATGTTGAATGAATTTTTCCCTTTATTTCAAGTTCTCTAATACCAAGTGCAGAAGATTCTTAGTTCTAGATCTGAAATTACTGTGCTTAGACACTGTAGGTTCAAAGCCCTAATCCATCATTTTCCCATGGAGATGTACTTCCTCCAACTCCCTCTTCAAATTGCTATCTGCAGCTACATATTAGCCTGGGAATGGTTCACAGTTTTTCAGGGAGAAGCATGGCCATTCTGTTAGATTTCCTGAGCATTCTGAGCTCCCTATTTCTAGCTGTGTTGGAGGGACAGAGGGGTTTGGGGGCCTGACTTCTTCTAGTGAGAAGAGTAACTTCCTGATTCTGCCTTATGTGAAAAAATACTCCCTTTGTATAGAAGGTTTTGAACTTTGTGAATCTTCTTAGTTAACCCACTCCCTTCGATTCTTCACATCTGTTGGGGATTGATCATGTCCCCCACAAAAGGCTTGTTCACATCCCAACCCCTGGTCCTGTGGGTGTGAACCTATCAGTAAATAGTACCTTTGAGGATGTTATTAGTTAAGGTGTGCCCAAACTGAATGAGGGTGGACCTTAATCTGGGTTATTGGAGTCCTTTATAAGCAGAAGGAGGTTGAGTCAAAGAGAGAAAAAGCCATGGGAAGAAGCCAGAAGTTAATGGAAACTGTAGGAGAAAGGAGAAGACATCACTATGTGCAAGCCAAGGACCAAGGCAGCCCCAGAGCACCACAGACTTTGGGGAGAATGCATTGCCTTGTGGACACCTCGATTTTGGACGTTTCCTAGCCTTAAAATGGTTAACCAATAAATTCCTGTTGTTTAAGTCAACCCATTGTATGGTATTTGTTTCAGCAGCTTGGAAAATAAGACAACATCTATTACTATACATATTACCCTTGCACGTAAATTTCAAGATGAAAGAATTTGCCAGTATGTGTGTAGTCTACTGAGTTGGAAGTTTTCCAGGTTATCATAAATGAAGTATAACCCAGCCTTTAATTCTCTTTACATCTAGGGGCAGAAATTTATAGAAAAATCAAGTAGACCTATACCTATTCTGC
Source organism: Myrmecophaga tridactyla (assembly GCA_004026745.1). Taxonomy (NCBI): domain Eukaryota; kingdom Metazoa; phylum Chordata; class Mammalia; order Pilosa; family Myrmecophagidae; genus Myrmecophaga; species Myrmecophaga tridactyla. The sequence goes on along the minus strand of PVIY010026001.1, from coordinate 20,154 downwards.
AGTTCAGCCTTGTCCTTTAGAGATGAGTCATAAGGGGTACCTTATTACACCAGAGCAGCTGGACCATGTTGAGGGACATTTCTGGGTAAACACTGAGGCCTCTGTGATGTATTCTTCAATGCCATAGACTTACAGTCCTCTGAAAATCATCAAATGCAATATAAACACGCATCAGCCACAATGTTTATGTGGCCTGTGTGTGCAAGGACCTCTGCTTTTGTATACAATTGTGGTAGGTTGAACAATGTCTGCCCCTCCCCCCAAAGATATGTCCAAGTCTTGACCCTCAGAAACTGTGAATGCAACCTTATTTGGAAAAAGGGTCTTTGCAGATGTAATTAAGATCTTAAGAATAGATCATTTAGTGTAGGCTCTAAATCCAATGACAGGGATCCTTATTAAAGAAAGGCAGAGGGAGATTTGAGACGCAGAGACACATGGAGGGGAAGGCCATGTGAAGACAGAGGCAGGGATTAGAGTTGCACAAGCCAAGGAATGCCTGGAACCACCAGAAGCTGAGAGGCAAGGATGGAGGGAGTGTGGTTCTGCCAACACCTTGCTTTCAGACTCTGGCTTCAGAACCATGAAAGAATAAATTTCTACTGTTTTTTAAGCCACCCAGTTTGCGGTGATTTGTTAAGGCAGTTTCAGGATCGTCTCTACACTTCCCTACTATGCTGTAAACCAGTAAGATACTATTTGCCCTACCATGTTGCAGACAGAAAAAAACACCTTGCCATCCTGCTCCCTCCCATCCCTCCATGCTTTTGCTCATGATTCCTGGCTCACCCCCTCTTGCTTTATGCCCACAGTACCCATTTATCTGACTTTGCTTTCAGTACACACAGTACAACCCTCATCGATACAAGAAGTGTTTAGCTAATCAGAATGGATGCTGGCTGCAGTGAAGGAGCAAAGTCCAAGAGGCCCCTGCTGAGCCAGGCATTGCTCCTTTAGATGCTGGATGGTGGCAACCAGACATTAGAAAGACTTCAAAAGTTAATTCTTACTGTTTGAGGAAACGTGCTGTGTGGACTGTCTCTTCAAAACCTCCATGCTACCCTCTGTGGGAGGAAAAGTGAGGTTTAAAGAGGATTCATAATGTGCCTGAGGTCACACACAGAGCAAGTAAATGGCCGAGTGAGGACTGAAACCAGGCGGCCAGACTCTCTAATCTGTGCTCTGTTATGGGGGTGTGTGAAGAAATGCCTGGAGAGAATCATTTCTCTACAAAATAGGGAATTCTTAGAAAGAAATGCCCTGGGACCCCTCAGAAAAGTGAAGTATTTAATTCAGAAAAAGGGCACCAAAAGGGATACTAATGGACCCAGTCCTTCAACCCTAACTGGAACTGCGGGCCTAAAGGCTGGGAGGGAGACCCCCATGGAGAAGCCCATTTCTCCTGAGGGAGAGCAGGCAGGAAATATGGGGCCTCCCTACCCACATCCCTCCTCAGGGAGAGGAGAGCCCTGTGTTCATGAGTATCAGTCGGACACAGAGTACGTGGAGGATGTGGAGACAGAGGGACTTCCATTGAATCGAGAATTATAGGCCAGCACCCAGAAGGCGAAAACGTGGTAAGATTTCTTGAGAACTGAGGCTTCCCCACTTTTGCCGTTCCTTCCCTGCCTGTTTCCCTGAGGCCATTTGCACTGAGGTCACAAAATCAAAAGGAAACAAAGAAAGGGAGGAGCAAAGAATCGTGAACACTAGCAAAACAGCACCTCCAGTCTTGGAGGGGAGAAGTGAAGTCAGAGATGAAATGGGTAGTGGTGGCTTTAAAGGGAGAAGTGCCCTAATAAGCGACCGGTGGTATAGAAAAGCAGAGACAGGAGAACCAGGGAGGCCTGGGCTCAGCCTCAACAGAGGTATGGCCTCAGGGCCTTTATCTCTGAGCAGCTCAGAGCTTCCTTAGCAAGCGGATAGAGGAGAAAGGGAGGGACCACATTAAAGCAAGAATAGCTGGTGCTGTGGAGTTTACCAGAAGGTGACCCCTTGCCTTTTCCCCATGTGCTGATGGCTATGTTTGAAGATCAGTGGCATTTTCTGGTGCTAAATATGTAGGTGTACTTGACGGGAACTTTTAAATAAATATAGATCCAAATGATTCATTATTCCATTATATTAGTTAGTTGTTGGCAGATGTGTCACACCGTATACAAAAGCTGGGCTATTTCAGTTACCATACTTATGAGTCATCTTGTCAACTTTCTGTGTATATTTTCTATCACTGTTCTATAATCTCATTCTTTCATTCAGTGTGTAAAGGTGATAATTATGTTTGTCTCCTACATATTTTGTTAAATATGGGATCAAAGTATCAAAAAAAGACAGATATGGTTTTCTTTAACATTTCATGGAGATTTGTAAAGTTGACCATACTTGTACTTCAACTGAGATCTGCAAATACAAATAAGCTAATGTAAATGCTCTTCTAAGATTTGCAATAAGCAAAAGTGTATATAAAGATTGCCTTGCAGTATAAGGGCATATAAAATTGTATGCCCATCTTACTAAATTGCCAAATCTTAAAAAATTCTTCTTGTGTTTAAGGGATCTGCTTTATCCATCATTGATACTGAAATCTATTATCTCAATATTTGTTAATACCAAGAGAGCTGAAGGGTCTTATTTAGGAAAGGAGAGGGGGAAGAAAAACATAAAACTATAGTGATCCAAGAAAATATGTGTTTGTATGACTGAGGTGCCAACACATCACAGTTTCATTCACTATAGTATTTCTGGAAGGTCTCACTTGGCAAGTTTTAAAAGTTGACATGTCATTGCTTCTTGGAGGTTCCTCTAGCTGTTCCAATGTGGTGAGAGGATAAGATTATAATGAGAAGGGAAGGAAGAGTCTTGTTCTTCTGATTGAAAAATGTTTCTCCATTTCCCCTCTTTTTGTTATCTTTGAGACTCTCTCCAGTTTCCTCAGACTGTATTTACTCAGAGACCAGTGGTTAGAGCTGTGTTGCAAATCCTCACACATTTCCCCATTCAGGTGACCACATCAGGAAGTTAGAAGCACAACTTTGACTCAACAGGGGTTTTTCTATCCACATACTCCATATAAAGGAGCTGTCAGAACTCATATGAGGGTCTTTATGCCGTGTCAAGATTTCTCCTCAGCTCTGCCAACCTGATTGCTCAACAGATAGTTTTGAGAGGCGCTTGGACCTCAGAGTCTGAGAACTGCCCACAGCCACTTGTCGGCAGATTCCCTAAAGTCACAGATGTCTGCATGTTAACACTTAAGGAATGCACTCTTAAGCAGCTGGAAATATGGAATGATCTCAATTTTAAAAATGTTTATTAGATGCTGCAGATGGTGATTTTGTTCTTCAGCCATGATAATAACCCTATTTGGGGAGCAGACCATATTTTTTATGGTGACTATACTCATTACATTTTGGTCTTAGATTAGCCTTATTACATTAGCAATCTGTTGCCTGTCTGTCTGTTTATTTATCAATCCATTTTCTGAACACTAGAGTGTAGGTTGTATGCATCATGCTCCTTGAACACTTAGTACTGCGATGTACATTTCCAATGAATATAGATATTCACTTATATAACCACCTTAAATACAGTTATCAAGTTCAAGAAATTTAATATTAATATAAAGCATACAGTCTATATTCCAATTTTTTTATATGTCCCAAGAATGTCTTTTTTCTTCCCTTGCTAGACCCCATGCAGGATCATAGATTGCATTTAATTGTCATGGTCTCTTTTAATTTATTTTATTATTTATTTATTTTTTTGACATTTTTATTGAGATATCTTCATGCAATACAATCCATCCCAAACTTACTATCAATGGCTCACAATATCATCACATAGTTGTGTGTTCATTACCATGATCTGTCATTGTCTCTTTAGTTGCTCTTTTTTTTTAAATTGTGGAAACATACATACTACATAAACTTTCCCTTTTCAACCATTCCCAACCATACTATTCAATGAGATTAATAACAGTCACAATACTGCACTACCCTCACCACCTTCATTACTAAAACTTTCCCATCTTCCCAAACAGAAACCTACACCTATTACATATTGACTCTCCACTCCTTCTTGCCCCCAGCCCTCGCAATCAGTACTTAAATTTCTGTGTGAACTTGTATGTCTCTGATATTTCCTTTTGCTGGCTTTCTCTTCTCATTTCATAAGGCTTCCCTGGGAGCATTTTCCTTCTGCATATCCAAAGTTCCCTGGCTGTATGGGCTCTGTTGGTTCTCTTCAAAATGGTTTCCTCTTAAAGGGCTCCGGTAAGCAACCCCACCTTGAATGGGTGGAGACACATCTCCATAGAAACCATCTGTTCAAAAGTTATCACCCACAATTGGGTGGTTCACATCACCATGGAAACAATAAAAAAGATCTCACCCAGCAATATTGAGTGAGGATTAAAGAACATGGATTTTCTGGGGTACACAATGGTTCCAAACTGGCACAGATGTGTATATTTATGTCTCTCATCAAATTTGGTAAGTTTTCAACTATTATTTCTTTAAATGGTCTCTCTGCCCCTTTCTCTTTCTCTCTTATTCTTCTGGGACTCCCACAATGCATATATTGTATTGCTGGTATCCCATAGGTTTCTCAAGTTCTGTTCACCTTTCTTCATTCTTTGTTCTTTCTTCTCCTTCAAACAAATGATTTGAATTGTCTGATCTTCATGTTCACTGATACTTTCTTCTGTCAGCTCCAATCTGCTGTTGAACCCCTATAGGGAATTTTTAATAACTGTAATTAAGGTCTTCAGCTTATTTGGTACATTTTCATAATTTGCATCTTTCTATTGATATAGTCCTTGTTTTCCTGATTCCATTTAGTTCTTTGTCCATGTTTTCCTTTAGCTGTTTGTGAATGTTTAGGACCATTTATTTAAAGTATTTGCCTGGTATGTCCCAGGAGTGGATCCCTCATTAATGGTTTCTGAAACTTTAATCTTCTCATTTGCCTAGGCCATCACTTCCTGTTTCTTTGGATGGTTGGTGACCCTTTGTTGAAACCTATACATTTTGATATTTTAATGTGTTACTGCTAGAATTCAGACTCTGAGCATCTATTCTGTAAGCTTGAATCAAGCCAGTATTATGACAGAGCTTTCTTTGATTACCAGGAGCTAAGAAAATAAGGAGGAGGAGAAAGAAAAAGAAAATATCATTCTTAGTCTTTGCTAATTGACATGATCAAGTGCTCTCCTTTAGGGTTTATCCATACAAAGAGCTAAGAGATTAACTCCAGGCCAAAGCATAGGGGAATTTCAAACTAAACATATCAAATACAGAACTCTTAATTCTCTTTCTATTTTCCCAAATCAATTCCTTTCCCAGTCATCTTCATCTTAGTAAATAGGGTCACAATCTACCCACTTGCCCAACCCTAAATCTAGGAGTTATTCTTCATTCCTCTCATTCACTAACCTTCCTGAATTCAGTCTGCAGATCCTACTTATACCTCTTCCAAATATACCCAACTTGCCTATTTCTCTTCCTCTCCAAAACTGCCATCCTAGTCCAAGTCATCATCATCTGTCTCCTGAGTTACTGCAATGGGCTGCTGAGATCTTCCTGCTTCCATTCTTGTCCTCCTGTAACTCATTCTGACTGATCTGTTAAAATTGTAAATCAAATACTGTTACTCTCCTGCTTATAAATCTTCAGTGGCTTCCCATTATCCTTGGAATAAAATCTACAGATTTTAGATTTTATTCTAAATGAGAATCTGGCTCCTAAGTCTGCCAATTGGCTCCTTATGTCTTTTTCTCTCCCAGGTACACTGATCTTCTTTCTGGTCTGAGATCGCTACAAGTTCTTACTGCCTTGGGACCTTACACATGATCCTCCCTTGGCCTAGAAGATTTTTCTCACTGATTGTCCCTTTCTTATCCTTGGGTTCAATTGTTCCTTCCTTAGAGAGGAATGTTCCTTGGGTTCAATTGTTTCTATCTAAAATGGCCAGTTGATTTCCATTAAAATTCCTGTGATGGCTCCAAAATATTTTATTGGAAGTGTGTGATGGTGAGAGGATCTGGTGGTGGCTTTGGCTAGGAATCTTGCCTTGAAGATGTATTTGCCGTAAATGTACATACGAATGAAAGAATTTCAAATGTCCTTTTCAAAGAAGATTGAAAGTGGTGGTGGGGCTGATGAATATTTTGAGTTTAAGTTCTCCCACCTCGAGCAATCCTATTTGATGTTACTGGACTCACAATGTTTATTTCTTTCATTACTCTCACCACTGCCTGCAGTTATCTTGTTAGAGTAGGCTCCATGAGGACAGGGGCCTTTTCTGTCTTCTCTACCCACTCCATCCCCATCTCCAACTCCAAGAACAATACCTAGCTCAAAGCAGTCACTCAATAGATATTTTTTGAATAAATGAGTGAATGGGTTAATGAATAAATAAGATGAATTCATTCTATCTTTTCTTTCCATCTGACCCTTATCCCTAAATGGAAGACTTCCATGGATAATTTTGGTCTTCAAACCCATGAACCTATTTATATTTCCATATATACAGGTGATACTCCATTTCTGGGAAAGTAGAATGTATATCAGGACTCTTCTTGCAGGAAAACAGAGGTAAGATAAGATGAAGATGTGATAGATGATTTGGAATAGAAACCACAGAAAAAAAATTCAGCTGCTGGAGAAAGTGGGAAAAAGGCACTGTATAGTGGGAAAAGCCCATTCTTTGTGTCACCATCAAAAAGTCATTCAGTGTTTTCTAGATCAAAAGTTTCCAACCCTTAGAAGTTTTGACCCCAATTTTAGAAACAGTCCCCTGTACTAGGACCGTGATGCCTCTCTTCCCTGTTTCTTGTCTGTCTTGCCACTTAGTTTCATTTCCAAAGTTTGTTTTCCTTTCCTAAAAGATAAATGCCTTCTGTGCAAGTAACAATGCAGTAAATAATGGTTGTCTGTCTATGGCTCAATTGAAGTGGAGCAGGGCAACTGTTCTGCAAGGAGTGTTGACATCTTCCTCTGAAGGGTCCAGCCACCTAGCCCCTCTTTTCTAGGGGCCCTGTTTTATCTGCCCCTACATGCTTGCCCTGGGCCTACCAGGCTGACTGGCTGAGCTTGACCTAAGAAGTGGAGAAACATATGTGGTGGGATGAGTAGAAATAAGAGCTGGAGGTAGGTGCTAGGGCAGCCCCATGGAGTTAGAGGTAGACCCAGGTGAGGAGTGGGACTGGGTGGCTGCAGCTGAATGATGATGGCTTATTCACAGAGGATTTGTCTAGAATCTGTCCTGTTTGTGAATGTCCCTTTAATTGAGCTTGTGCTCAATTAAAAGTTTATCAACTGGGCAGGCCACAGTGGCTCAGCAGGCAGAGTTCTCGCCTGCCATGCTGGAGATCCAGGCTCGATTCCTAGTGCCTGCCCATGCAAAAAAAAAAAAAGTATATCAACTGAGGAGATACAGAGGGAAGATCTTTGCAAGAAATGCTAAGGGATCTGAGAATTAGACATGTCAAGGTATGACATGCTATTTGCTGCCTTTTCACATAAGTGGTAAAAATTTATATTTTATTAATGTTAATTTCAACAACAACAATAATTTCTACCACAGCTATTACTACCACATCCACCTTTAGTGAGCACCTATTATTTGCTCTGTGTTTTACTTACATTACCCCTAATCGTCAAAATCTTCAGGGGTAGGAATTATTTCCCCCATTTACAACTAAGAACTTGAGGTTCAGAGCAGTTAAGACTTGTAAATAACGTAAGGTTATAAAGCTAATAAGTTATAGAACCAGAATAGGACTCCAAACTCTAAAGGTTTTTAAATTTTATTTGAAAATGGATATTTTAAAAATAAAATCATGCTTACATTTCTTCTCTTTATATAGCAGTATGAATAACATATCTATGTCAATATTATAGACAAAAAAATACATTACCTCTTTAACAGATTCTCTTGATAATGTTCAAATTTAACGCTTGGGTAGAATTTTATTTAGCCTGCCACCAACTTTAAAAAATGTACTATGCTGGGCTTTTTTTTTTTTTTTTTTTTAATTTGCATATGGGCAGGAGGCACCAGGGATCGAACTCCAGACCTATAGCACGGCAGGTCAGAGCTCTGACTGCTGAGCCACAGCAGCCACCCTACTATGCTGTTTTAACTTTGCAGGTAGAATACTTATTTTGAGCTACTTTTATAAGAAATAAGCTTATTCACTAATTACTTGTTGAGATTGACGTTTTATTAGTCATTTATAGATGTTTATGTTGAGGAATAAGGCATTTACTGTATAATTTCCCTTAGCTGGCAAGGTAAGTAATGTGTAAATAATTTAGGAATTTTCTACAAAGGAAAGCAGTCAGTGTGTTCTTTGGGTTTTCCAGGGTAACAGAAGTGATAGGGGATACATATATGTAAATATTAGGAGATTTATTATAGGAATTGGCTCACGTGATCGTGGGAATGGTAAGTCCAAATTCTGCAGGGCAGGCTGCAACTTGGGAACTCTAATAAAAATTTTGATGAATTTCCCAGGAGAAATTGTCTGGCTCCCTTCTGACTGCTGCGATTATTGATTATCACGGCTCCCTTTAAGACCTTCTTCCTCTTTGGAAAAGACTTCTCTCTTTCCTGAAGGTAATTTTCTTTGTTGATTGTAGACCTAATCAGCCATAGATACAATCAACTGACTAATGATTCAAATTCACAAAATATCCTCATAATAACAATCAGGCCAGTGCTTGCTTGACCAAACACTTAGACACCATAAACTGGCTGAGTTGACACATGACTTTAACCATCATAGTGTTGAGTGAGGGAATAGGATTTATACTTCACCACAAAACTTACCCATGATTGTGCCTTGCATTAAAAAAAAAATAAAACAATGCATACTTATTATAGAAGATTGGTAAAGTACAGAGAAGAAGAGAAAAGAAAATGCTCATTTTGTCATGCAGAGTCCTACTAGACAAAAAATGACATATGTATTTTATATGTCATTTTATACTCTTGTTTATGTATTTTACATGTAATTCATAATCTACCTGGAATTTATTTTAGCATAGGGTATTAAGCTTTGTATTTTTGATAAAGTCAGAGATGAGCATAAACCTTATGTTTTCAGTATGATAAATAGATGATGCCCCTAGGCAGATCTCTGATCACTTTGTATTCATTGTTAGAAAAATTCACAGGACTTTTGATGCATACTAGTTTCATATGTTGAAAATCCCAAGTTCAAGAATCAGATTTTGCCAAGAAAATTTGTTTTATTTATTGTTTAATGTGGATAAACTTCTGATCAAGTTTAAATATCAGTTTTTGGTTTGTAAGGTAAAATAGCTTGACACATAGTTAAAAGAGCAGTAATCTGAGCAATGTAATTTACAATAAACCTTTCAGGAAATGAATTTAAATGCCTGTCAGAAAACTCCTCAATAAACTCCCCAAAGAATTCCAACCTCTCCAAGAGACATATGCATTATTTTTAAGGGTACCATCTATGACATTAAACTGAAAACTTTTCTAAATGATCGTCTAAGAGTTGACTTACAACTCTGATAAGACGGCATCGAACTTGCATTTCCACAAGTCCTGAAGCTTATTGCTTCAAAGTAAAAAATAAGCAATACTGTAATTTGTAGGCATGGTTACAATTAGAATTATTCTCTTTAAAAAATGAATTTTGATGAGGAATATAATTTCACTTTACGCAGCCAGTATCTGCAGCAAATGTGGTTTGTAGGACATAGTGACCAGCAAAACCACAAATGTCCCATATTTAAATATTTAGAGAGGTGACCTGTGTGCCATGATTTATTTTTCCATTGAGTCAGGGGATATCTTGTTGTCTGTAAGAAAAGTATATTAACTTTTTGTTCACCGAGGAATTAGAAAAATAGCATAAAATGTATTGTTTTTCAATCATGTAGTGTCAGTCTGGGGCTATCAGATAATTTAGATAAGCATCATAGTTTGTTTTGCAATATTCTAAAGTTTATTTATATATGTACATTTTTTTTTAAACTTTTTATTAATTAAAAAACTTAACAAAAGAACATTAATATATCATTCCATTCTATATATGTACATTTTTAAAATTTTTTGTTTTTTTTCAAACAGGCCATCCACAGATGCCTTTATTATTATTATTATTATTATTTTTTACATGGACAGGTACTGGGAATTGAACCTGGGTATCTGGCATGGCAGCTGAGAACTCTACCTGCTGAGCCACTGTGGCCCTACATGCATTTTTTTAACTTATTTTTTTGGAAATCATTTCAAAGTTACTGACAGATTGCAAGAATAGAAATGGTACAAAGAACACCCATATACATTTTACCCAGATCCACCTATTAACATTTTACTCCATTTGTTTTATCATTTATGTATGTACTCCCTCTCTTTTAGATAGAATATTTAAATTATTATATATATACATTTTTTTTCTGAATCATTTGAGGGTAGATATATACATCATGACCTTTTATTCCTAAATACCTCAGTGTATATTTCTTAAGAATAAGAATATTCCATTACATAACTAGAATGGTAAATTTAACTTTGGTAAAACACTATTATCTAAATTTCCACTCATATTCCAATTTGGTCAACTGATCCAGTAAAATCCTTTTCAGTGTCTTCTGTTCAATACAGGGTCCAGTCTGAGGTCAAGAATTGCATTTAGTTATTACACCTCTTTAGTTTCCTCTAACCTGGAACATTTCCAGTGTTTTTTTCTTTTTTAAACAGTCTCCCTCTCTGCTGCTGCCTTTAAAAAAATAGAATATTCATCTTCTTGGGTTTGTCTGATATTTTTCCAGAGGTCTAGGGAAATAGTTCCTTATGATCTGAGCTGCCTGCTTGAAGCTATACTGGAAAGTAATAGTTTCTCCTTCTCTTCTTTTAAACCTCACATATGTATCTCCATTGGCAGAATTTAACTTGGAACCATTTAGGGGAAAGTCCTTTAGAAAATATGGTTTTTGGCTTTCCCTCTGCAGTACACAGGAGAATGTAAAACAGAGTGGCTCTAATGTCAAGTTGACCACTGACAACCTAGCATACTCCTCTTTTTTTGTGTGTGCCAGGCACTACTCTAGAGCCTGGGGACAGAAAGAAGACCAAGACATGAGGACCCTGCCCTCATGGCTCTTACAGTCTCCAGGGAAATCTCTAAGTACTAGTAATAAAATAGAGGGCTGTGACCCAGAATAACAGGGCACCTCTCTTGTACATAGAGATCTGGAAAGCCTTTCTGAGTCTTGGAAAGATGACAAACAGCCACAGTTATGTAAAGAGTGGGGACAAGTGGGGTCGTGACTGTTTAGGGAGAGGGGTGTAATGGCAGTGGCTCTATAGCAGAAAAGCGTGTGATGAAATGACAGAAAGCTAACGTGACTGGAACTCGGTGGAGCTTGGCACAATTTTAAAGTGGGGAAATGGCAGAGGTTGGACCGTGCTGGAACTTGTAGGACATGGTGATGAGTTGGCATTTTGTTCTAAGTGGAATAGGAATGTTCCTAACACATATGGTAACTTTGGGCAAATTAGAAAAAGGCATCTATTCCTCAAGACAATTCCATCTGCTGGAAAATTGTTATAATATACTTTTTTTTTTTTTTTAGAGATATTTAGAGATAAATTTATTGTGACTTGCTAAGGTGATATTTTGACCAATTTCACATAGGTTTTGTGATGGCAAGTCAGTGTCTACTCTTTAAATGGACTTTAATCTTCCATGATTGATTATCTGCATGAGTTATAATATATTTTTGTTAGAACAAGGCATTTAACTGAAATCTGCCAGAAGATTTTTTTTTGTAATAAATATAACATTTACTAAACCTCTAATGTGAAAGGCATTCTTCCATAGGGTTGTTCTACCACAACTTTTAAAATTGTATATGGTGGCCTTGGTGGGGAACCATTAAAGGGTTTAGGCAGGGGAATGACAAAGTCTTGTGTGGTCCTCATTTGGAGGGGATTAGAGGGGAAGAAAAGAGATCAGATGAAGTGTTTTGGAGCCAAAAAGACTGGATGAAAAGGAGGGGAAAAGAACAAGCCAATGATGACTCACCAGGTTTGTGGATATCCGGAAGTGCCATTTTACCGAGATTGACTGGGAGAAGACCAGAGTCTATGGGTGGAGGGGACAAAGAAATAAAAATGCATTTAAAGTCTATTTATTTGCTGTCTTCTTTTGAATGTTCAATTAAAAGTTCACTAAACTCCCTCCCCAGAACATCTAGTTCCATCCCTCTATCCCATATTATCAGCAGCCCCTCTAACATGAAAAAGTTAGAATGGGCATAGCCCAAATACCCCTGAAGAGTGGGATAGAAAGATCAAAGGTGATGGTTGAGCTATGCATAGAGGTTGGGTTTAACAAATGAGTATGACTGCTGAATCATTATACTGATATTTCTGTTAGTCTCCAGTATCTTAGGGCAGCTAAAAGTGAAAACCTAAAATTGGGGAATTGTGAAATTATAACCCATACTAAACCCTGAAACCTGTTTACAACTAATTGTTACACTGTGCTTTGAAATTTATTGCTTTTTTTGTATATATGTTATTTTCACAAAAAAGAAAAAAAGTCAATTGTTATGATTTAAAAAAAGTATGAGGAGGAGGAAATAAAAAAAAATAAGGGTAAGGAGAGGGGCCATACAATTTTATTAAGTAAATGATTGTGAAAAACAGGAAAAAAAAAGTTCACTAAACTTATATTTTCTTCCAAAACAGGTGTCCTTGAAAAACTTATCCATTACAGTCAAGGACAAGAGACAAGATCTTTGTCTTTTCAGATTAATTTAAACTTAAATTTAACTAACATTTTCAAGTTCCTCTATGCATTAGGCACTCAGCCAGACACTTTACACACGTTATCTCATTTCCTCCACACAGCAGTCCATGAGGCAGTTTCTATTTTTGTCTTCATTTTACAGATGAGGTGTGAGGCTCAAATAGAGATCCTACTCACGTGATTTGAATAAGGTCCCTAGTTACAGGTCCAAGTCAGGAGTTGCTCCTATCACCTTTCAGTAACTTTGAATCCCTTGTTCTTTTTAGTTTTGTCAGTAGTGCTCTCCAATAGAACTTCCTGCGATGACGGAAATATTCTATATTTGTGCCATCCTATAGTCATGTGGTTACTGAACACCTGAAATGTGGTCAGTGTGACTGAGGAGCTGAATTTTAAAGTAAATCACATTTAAATAGACATATGTGGCTAGTGGCTGTATTTGTCAGCACGGCTTGAAATCAGTGGTCTCCAAATTGATGTGCACACATCCCAGTTTGAGCATCAGATACGCAGAGTGCAGTAAGAAAACATTAATATGTACATATATAATGTTTTAAATAATTATTTCTGATTTTCTAAATGCATTTTATAGGGAATAAGGTACATTATACTCTATATATGCACACATATTTTAATTATTATTTATTTAACACATATAGCACTTAGAATGTGCTAGGTACTATGTTTTACAAAATTAACTCTTTCAATAATCATAATGACGCTGTGGGGTAGATAATTTTATTACCCTTATTTGACAAATGAGGAAACTAAGGCAGTATTTGGATACGCCCAAGGTCACAGGTAGTTACTGGCAAAGCCAGGATTTGGGTACAGTCAGTTTGGTTTCTAAATCCATGTATTTTCTGCAAACTAAATAAATCTATGGGGGTTGGGATGGAGGCTTGGGGGATAGGAGTGGGGTGGAAACATTTTTACTGATGGAGTGAGTAACTAAAAATGTTTGGTGACTAATGGTTTGGATTAGACCTTAGACAACCAGTCAGGCAGAGCAATTCCTAATCTCAAAATTTAAAGGAATTTTAGAGATTATCTAGCCCAGCCCTTTTGTTCCTGGGAGATATTGTTCTGCATGTAGAGGGGGAGGTGATGGTTGAGGTAAGAGTCCCTGGGACATTTGGGAACAACTGTAGAGGGCACTAACAAAAGACTTTTTTTTTTCATCTGTATGATTCTATTAACTGTCCCAATTAAAATAATTCATCCATGCCAATTTTGTTCTAGTTACCAACTTACAAAAGATTTGTTTGTTTTTTCCCCAGACATTGAAACCGGAGAGTGGGAGGCAGAAGGCCGGGAGAGGAAAAGAGCAGAAAGAAAGCCGGGCTGGACCAAGACCCTCATTCTTTCTCGGTGGAACCAGGTAGAAGCCGCTCATCCATATACAATTTGCCTGGTGATGGGTCTAACTCAAGAGTAATCAAACGAAGGTAAAACATCCCTAAAATGATAGGTCAATTGGAAATATAAATTTTACCAAAACCTAATTTTTTACCCACTTACATTTTTTTGTTCGAAGTGAGTATGCTCCCTCCATTTCTTGCCTAACCTAGACATCTTTGATATTAAGTACCTACCAGAGCGCTTAGCAAACAGAGGCTGGTATAAATGGCTAAGGGCATGTGAACCTTATAAACTATTCTATCATTACAGTTTCCAGGTATCTGAGGTAGATAGATGAGGTGTTGAGGCAGCAGAGAAAGTTTTGGCAAGACCAGGGTTCTGAAGTCGCGCACTTAAAAAAGGCTGTGTAGAGTAAGTTGGTATTTTTAGCCGCAGCGCTCTCGGCTTCCAAAGGTAAGGGTTTTAGAGAAAGCGAATGGAAGATGTGACAGGCAGGATCACTGTGCTAAATGGGAATAGCAGAAAAATATCTGTCCAGATGCCTTGGGTATTCAAATCCCAAGCCTTTCTTTCCCGGCTGCGTAAAGTTCTTCAGTTCCTTGAGTACGCCTGTTAGTAATCTCAGTCTTTCTTGCATTCTTCCAGACTTCCTAAGTACTTCCAGAAAACGGAACAGTCCTTTCTAAGGGCTCGACAAGTCAGGCAAGGGAGGTAAGGGGGCCCCAGGCACACCCAAACAGCTCCAAGGCGCGAGGGTCCTCCTCACACAGAGCCGCCGAACAAGCTCCACCCACGGCATGCCGAGGCGGGCGTGGCCTCCCAGACAAGCCCCGCCCCCTCGAGCGCGTCGTGCGGGGCGGGAAGGGCGGGGCCAGAGAATTGGCGTGAAAGTACGGGGAGCGAGCGGTGTGGGTGTACTCGTGCCCGTGCGCTCGCGCTTGGCGTGTGGGTGGGGGCGCGCCCGTGAACGCGCAGGGGAGAGAGCAGTCCTGGTGTTTGTTGTCGGGTTCGACAGAAGGGCGGGGGGAGTCACCTGTGGGCGGCTGCGCTCGCCGCCCGCTGCGTCCAGATCGCGCCGGCTGCGCGGGGCCGCGGGCAGTTCACGCCCAGGGAGGCCGGGACGGGAGAGCGGGCTGAGTTAGCGCCCCGCGCCCGGGACGAGGAGTCGTACCTTCATTGCCGCCGCCCGCGTCCGACCGAGTAAGTGAAGTCTGGGTTCGTTGCCCGCGGCCCTCTGACTGACCCGGAGGGGAGAAGCGAAACTTTCCGGACGCTTCCTCCTGTGGTCCCTGGGCGGTCCGCGGCGCTGGGAGGTGTTGTCTTCGCGGGCGGCGGCGGCCGACGCCATGTTGGGGTCTGTGAGAAACGGGGCGCTCCCGGCTCGCTCCCCTTCGCACTGGGGCCGGCCCGCGGCGGGGTGCGGGTGCGGGCGGGGCGCCGCCGCCGCCCCGCCAGGGTCTGGGGTCCTCCCGGGCGGGTCCGGGCTGGTGCGTGTCGGGCTGGCGGGTCTCGGGGGCCGCTGCAGGTCGGGTGGGCTAGGGGTGCCGGGGCCCGGGCCGGTGAGTGTCCTGTCCGCGGGGCTCTGCAGAGGCGGGCGGACGCGGGAGGGGATCCTAGAGGCCGGGTGAGAAGTTGTAATTCCCAGTCATCTTAGGGCTCCAACATCTTTCTGTCCCAAAAGTTTGCAGGGTTTGGGATTGGGGATGTTGTAACTTGAAGGACATATTTCTCTGTGACTTGGGGAAAAAATGGCATCGCAGAATTTGCTCTGGTAGTAACGATGGCCTTTTCACATTATTTATTTGGACTTTAAACTTTGATGGTCTTTTGACGAATTTGTTTCTCCTTTTAAAAATTAAAGGCCGAGAGCTCGTTGCTCAGGTTACTTGAGTGACTTTATATGCTCTTAGTATGTGTTAGAAATAACTTGTGTGAATGTGCAGTGGGAGTAGGTTACAGATTAAGCCCTTCTCTGTAATTCATCGACTCACAAAGTATGTTAAGTCCATAAATGCCTTCTTTGTTATCTTGTAGTACAGTTGCTGAAGAGACTAATTAAAGAAAGATTTATACATAAACATTGAGCGACTAAAAGATGTGTTGTTTTCTTAAGAATAAGGTGAAGTGATCTTGACATTTCGAAGTCCTCCCCCCCTTGGTTTTAAAGGTGCCTATCTGTCATGTTTTGAACATTTACCTTTTTCCGTGCTATGGTAGCTCACGGGATCCCCAGGTTAATTCAGTATTAACGAAGCCTTCTATTTTTAATCTCTTTAGGTCCTGACAACATTGAAGGTGAATTCTATTAAGTTACTGATTTGGAAAGTACATGTAAATCGTCTCAAAAGATAAAACTTGTACTAAGACAGTAAAAGAAAAGATTCAGTTAGAATTACCCCATTAAATGAATATGGATTATTTTTAATAAAAAGGCATCTTAGCTTTAAAATTCTGTTAAACGGACTAAAAGGGCTCTTAACCACAAATAATATAAACTCTAAAACATGTATTGGAGGATTTCTCTTACTCTTTATAGTTAAAAAAGATAGCTTCTGCTCATATTTGATGGCTGATTTTCTTGGTTAAAAAGAGAAATCCTTACTATTTTGCTTCATTATCAAGTAAATTATACATACTCAATTTGATGGGGTGCTCCAGATAGTTATTGAAAGTGAGTTTCTGTGTGCCTGATTTGTTCGATATGTGTCTCGCTTGGCCTTGACAATAGTGTATAAAGTAAAGGAGTGCAGATGGTTTAATCAGCTTGACAAATTCAGCAAGGTCTTATTCGTTTATGACTCTGAAGCCTTCTGATTTTTCCTGTAGTATAACTTTGTAAGATACCTAACTCATTCCTGTGGCACAACCTCTGTCTACCTCCTTTTCTCTGTGTTTTCTTTTAATTTGAGTTTAGTTTCTCTGTACAAGTATTTCCTATAGAGTGGATTTACAAGGGTTCTTGTTACACAGTTTCCTTCCTAAAGATACTCACTTTGGCCTGTAATCTTGGAAGCCTTTTTTGCTTTCTCCCTCTCCTCACCTACTGCATTCTTATCCCCTTTTCTTCCTAGTATGTTAGGTAAATGTTAAATAGATCTATCTAACCCTCCTTGACAACAGCCATTGCATTGGGCATCCCAAGAATATAGCAGATGCTCAGGAGGAGTTTGAATGGATTGAATACACATGTTTGTGCCTTATAAATATGCTTCATGGATTCCTTATTATCATTTCCACGGGCATAATGGTTAAATCTTACCTGTAGTCTTTTTCCCAGTACATGCCTTGAACCCCATTAAGTCCACAGATGAGTTGATCGTTCTTTTTTCTTTTTAGAATTTACCTTGGTTAATATGGTAACGCAATGAATTTTGGCATGGAGGTACAGAACTTGAATGTTACGAAATTTCCAAGTAGCTAATGGACTGAAGTATTATTGATGCGATGAGAGAAGGATTATCGTAATTTTAAAGTGCAGTTGAATTAATTTGCATCAGATGGAAATATAGTTAGCACCTGGAAATTCTGAAGGTCATGTTTATATGAGTGAACTCTTTGACGTATCAAATCTCATTATTGCTCTATCAATTATTGTCAGAATTGTCTTAGAATTTTGTTTTTAAATGCCCTGCTTAATGGAAAACATAGAAAAACTGCTGCTTTTCTATTAAGATTATTTTTGGAGAACCAGCTACATTAATAGTACTAATTTACATTAATAGTAATGTAAATTTTGGCTTGATGGAATAAACAGTACTTCATAGATGTGTTTTTGGAGTACTGTTTTAAGTTGCAAAACCTCTTGAGGTGAATTGATGAAATTACAGTAGAATTTAAGGTTAATTCTCTGTTCCCAACCCAAGTTAACTTTCTCCCCATTAAGTATAAAAATCTCAAACTGCTGTACTCAGTTTGGAGGGTCCTGGGAAGGGAATAGAAGTATTCATATAGTTGCTGTGAATGAACTGGAAAGCAGGGTGGGCTGGAACAACAACAACAAAATGAACCTTGAATCTTGGCTGCGCCTGTTCCTTACTAGTTTGTGACCTTAAACATGTCACTTCATTTCTTTATAAGCTTCCCTGGACTCATTTGTGAAATGGACACAGAAATATTTGCCTCATGGTGTTGTGAGGATTAAATGAGATGTTTGTGGAAGTGTCTGGTGCACGAAATTCAGTAAGAATTATTTCAACAGAGGACAGAGTAGCAATGAATTCTATAGTCAAGAATTTTAAAATTTTTGAAGAGAGATGTCTTTTAGAAATACTTAGCTCAGTTCTCAACCTTGCTTCGCATTAGAGTCTCCTTAGGATCATTTCAAAAATATTGATGCTGGACTTCTACCCAGAAAAAATAAATCAGAATTACTGGGGTTTGGGGATAGGACCTAGGGTGATTTGTCCCCCCCCCCCACCTTTTTTAAAAATTCCCAATCACTAGCGATTCTACTGGGCAGTTAGTTGAAAAGCATTGAATTAATTTATAATTCTTCCCCATCTCCTTATTCTCTTCATTTTGTTGTTGAATAAAGTATGGAGAGGTTAAGTGTCAGCTCTGTCTGCCAAGCTAAAAAGTATGCATCTTTGTAACTGAGGAAAGGAAGTACATAAATGTTAAGTAACATCCATTTCAGGCCAGAAAGACCACATTTGGATGTGGTTGGTAACCTTTACCTCCCTCTGCATTAACACCTACATGTATGAATGTTATTTAACTTTGTCTCATTTAGAACACTCTTAGCCCAAGCCAGCTCTGCCCAGAGATGGTGATTCAGGGGCCTGTTTTTTTTCTACTTCTCTCTTCTGTCATACCTGATGAACCAGCTTTTTGCCCTCATTGTCACCTCCAGTCCAGGGCTTTAGTCTCTTCCTTCTTTATCTAACCCTGGGCTTTGTAGTTCATATTTTCACTATGAACTCACTAGCACCACAGTAGTCCCTTCTCTCCTTGATCCTCACTGTATATAACTGGTCAATTCTCAACTTACAAATATCACTACCCTTTACTTTTTCTACTTTCCCCCCCCCGCCCTAGGTCACAATTTTGGTGACTACTACATATATATTTTCTGTTGTCTGTGTACTAATTGCTTTCTAATTCTTTTCTCAGTTGCTTTTATACTTTATTCAGATTGCTAACCCCAGTCTTGCAACAGTTGACATTTTAGCAGATTACCTTGCTTCCTTCTAAAATGATTATGTTTTTATGAAAATTTTCTATTTTCTTCTTTGCATCAAATTTTTTCTTTTGTCCATTCCTCTTTTCAGAAGTGGAACTATCCTTCTTTATACTTGTTTCACTTAAGCATATTTGGTTGACGGGACCACAAAGTTTTGCATGTTCTTTGTCCATATATTCTTTTAATTGTACATGTAACTTTCTCTTGATTTTTACGGTCCCATTTTTCTACATAGTCTGCTTTCCATTTTATTCCTTATTTAAAAGCCTTTTTCTCCTTTGTCAGAGGGATACGTCTTCAGTATAAAATAATCAAGCAATATTAAAATAGTATCATTCTTAGTATTAAGAAATAATCAGTACTTAATTAAAAAAATTTTTTTTATTGTATAGTATAACATATATACAAAACAAAGAAATAAAAAGGCAGTAGTTTTCAAATCACTCTTCAACAAGGGGTTACAGGACCCATCCCAGAGTTTGTCATGGGCTACCATATGATCCTCTCATATTTTTCCTTCTATCTGCTCCAGAATATAGGAGGCTAGAGTACTTAATTTTTGATGTATCTCTTTCCAGACTTGCAAAAAACAAATAGGTTTACATTCTATTTGCTATTTGGAAGTCTTTGTTTAATAAAATGCCTTATTTAACAATTTTCCATATTAAATCTTAATCTTTGTTCTTTCAGAAACTGTCTAGCAATCCATTGTATGCATATACTATAATTTAACCAGTCTCCTCTTGTTGGGCATTTAGGTTGTTTCCAGTTTTTCAGTATTATAGACAGAGCTACAGTGAAATTCTTTATATCA